>PVKM010013908.1:0-29677 GCA_004027735.1 Carollia perspicillata | reverse complement strand
GGGGCTAGTCTTTCTAGGGGTACTTTGCCTAGATTTTACCCCAGACCACAGGGGCAGAATGAATTGCCCCACTAAAAGTGAAATGAATTTGGGAGAACCCAAAGAATTATTGGAACCCAATAGAAATTTCGTTTCCTCCAGAGAGAATAAGTTTCCCTTCTCTGTACTCCCACGTTCACATCTGTTGTAACTATTTGCTTAGATCTGTCTCTTTGCTGGAAGGCAGGACACTTGCCTTATCCATCTTAGTGTAGGCCCAGCATTAGCCAGTGTCTGGAACAAGACGGCTCAGTGAATGTTTATCAAGTAATGACTGAAAATAGGAGCCATGCTTGGAAACTAGGTCTTAAATTAACCTCTGTAATGAAGCTGCCTGGATATTCAGAATGAAATTGTTGGCAGAGATGAGTTCAGAACATTCTTAATGCACATTACCTAAAGTTTTAGGATTTTAGCAATAAGGAATGATGAGGATGTTGGAGATCCCAGGTCAAGAACTCGATGAAAGGGGAAGAGAGAGAGCGGGGCTTTCTGCAGACTTCATGTGTCTTATAACCTCTAAGACTTCACCTCTGAAAGCCGTCTTCTATTCCCTGCCCTTTGAGTCTTAGGATGTCAACTGCTAAGATAACTCAGATGCACGATTATATGCACACACAGACATTTGTGCAAAATGTGACATCTCCTGACAATAAAACAATATTCTTTAAAGTATAAAAACAAAAACAAAACCAAGAAACTCCAGGCAGCAAACAGTGAGGGAAAAAATGGCGACTAGTTGAAGTCCTAAAACAACATCTATTCAAAATGATTGATTGTTTATTTTCTAGGAAGAAAGAAATGCTCTTTTCTTGTTTTGGATATGAGGAGCACTATCATAGCCAGACTGGAGGGGCTCCCTTGCATTATTCCCCTTGGAGCCTGTTGACATTAACTCGCTCTGGAAATGAAGACCCCAGTGATTGGCAGGAGACTGGAGTGCTGCCTGAACATTTGAGATCACTCCGAATTATGTTCCCTTTTCTCAGGACAGACATCTGCTTTGGTTCTGATCATATCCTTGCCAGTTGCTCCCTCAGGCATTTGGGTTTTGTGCCTATCTCAGACAGGTGATTACAGCCTTATGAGACGGTAACCAGGTTGCCTGACATCAAAGTACCATTCTCTTTGGATTCCCTGCTCTTTGATCCTGTTGCCTGTACTTGTCAAGGATGATACACAGAAAGAAATCAAGAGAAGTAGCTCACTTATGAACTATAGATTAAAAAAAAAACAAGACCCTAAGTAAAACAGTGGTGAATCAAATCCAGCCCCAGGTTGAAAGGACACACAGATAATGGGGAGCTGTATACAGATGGACTGGACAGCAGCACCTGAACTCTGACATCACTAAAAGTAGGAAGACTTAGGTTTCATGTGCCTCCTAATGCGGAACAAAATCAAGGGTACAGCACCGCCTCTGAAATATTCTTGCCTAAAATTTGGACTGTAGTCTAATTAAGCCTCTAGGTCTAACTACCAGTTAAAGAAAACGCAAGGGGAAGGAGACCATGTTCACAACCACAAGGATACAATCAATCACGTCTTGAATGCAGGAGGTTCAAAAACAAATGATCCCACTGCTTCATCAAAGCACACAAAAATAAGTAAATAAATAAATGAAAGAGAGGGCTGTTGTAAAGAGACTTCTTAAAACAAACCAGCAATTCACGAAAACTCAATATTTGAGGCAACTGAAGAAACTGAACTTGGATAGGTTGTTAAATGACTCTAGGAAATGAGTATTAATTGGTACTTTTGTTAGATGTCATAATGGCATTGTGTTTATGTTTTTGAAACCCTTGCCTATTAGAGAGCCATATTAAAGTATTCATGGGTAAAACAATAGATTGTCTTAGAATTCACTTTAAAACACTCCACCAAAAAGAGGAGGAAGATAGAATAGATGAAATAAGAATGTTGATAATCATAGAATTGAGCATAGGTTATATGAGGGTTTATTATATTATTCTCTACACTTTGGAGTTTGTTTGGAAATTTCCATAACTAAAATGAAATAAAAATAAACACCATAATCAAATTAGGGGGTTTCCAGAAATGCAAAAACAATTTGACATTAAAAATACTTTACCACAACAAAATGTTAAAGGAAAAAAATCATTTAAGCAACTTAATATATAGTCTTAATTTTAATAACAAAAATATTGGAAACAATAGAGTATATTTTAAATGTATGATGGTATCTTCACCTGATAAAATACCACACATTTGTTTAAAAAATAATGTTGTAGGAGAATAACTAGTGACACAGAAATATGCTCATAATATGCTAAGTGAAATATTTTCTTTTAAAAATATTTATTTATTTATTTTTGGAGAGAGGGGAAGAGAGGGAGAAAGAAAGGGAGAGAACTTCAATGTGTGGTTCCCTCTAGCACAACCCCTACTGGGGATCTGGCCTGCAACCCGGGCGTGTGCCCTGACTGGGAATCGAACTGGTAATGCTTTGTGTCACAGTCCAGCTCTCAATCCACAGAGCCACACCAACCAGGCCTAAAATGTTTTCTTAAAAGATTAAAGCGTGATTTCATTTTTTGTTAATATATGAACCAAAATGTAAAGAGTGGTTATATGTGGGTTTGGGTTTGTTTGTGATCTTCAATTTCTTCCGTATACTTAGCTAAATTCTTTAAAATGTCTGAAGATAATACATTACTTTTTTAATAAGGGGAAAGCACACAATGTTATTTTTTTTTAAATTTGGAACTCTTAGGATCATTTTTTCTGTTACAAATATGCCTAAATAAATTCTTATCTTGCCAACATTTTCCGTTTTGCCCAAATCTTAAGAGACTTTGTCAAATGCCTTGTTGGAATCAGTATTCATGGTGGTTGCAATGTACCCAATGTAATAATGTTATGGGAATAAAAGTCAGAGGCCCTTTTGAAAAACAATGTTCATATTAAACACTTCAAATTACCCTGAGATAATTATGTAAATTATATATTGAAATACTTCCTTTTCCCCCTTTTATTTATTTATTGGGGTGACATTGGTTAACAAAATTATATAGGTTTCAGGTGCACAGTTCCACAACACATCACCTTTGTATTACATTGTGTGTTCACCATCCCAAGTCAAGTCTCCTATCACCATTTATCTCCCTCTGCCTTCCTCCACCTCTCCCCAACCTCTATCCCCTGACAATCACCACACTGTTGTCATGAGTTTTCTCTCTCTCTTTTTTCTTTTTTGCTCAATCCCTCCACCTCTCCAGACCTTTAATCCCCCACCCCCAGGTGTCAGCCTGCTCTCTATCTATGAATCTGACAATAGACAACATTTAGAAGCAGCCCAAGTGTCCATTAGTAGATGAGTGGATTAAAAAGCCGTGGTACATTTACACAATAGAATACTATTGGGTCATAAAAAAGAAGGATATCTTACCCTTTGTGACAGCATGGATGGACCTGGAGAGTATTATGCTAAGTGAAATAAGCCAGTCAGAGAAAGATAAATACCACATGATTTTACTCATGTGTAGAATTTAGTGAACTATTTTACAACTCATACATGTGGCACAACATCTAAGAAAATACAAAAATGGAATCAATTTTTATATGGCAGGAGATAAAGAAATTTTCTCTTTTAAAATTTTGTAATATTTTTATAAAGAACAAGAAACTATGAAGTATGTTTTAGAATGATTTGTATCCAAAGTAAATTAAATTGTTAAAAATGCAATAAAATGGGTAGCTTCCCTCCCCACAAAATGTAGTACTTCATCAGATGCTACTTTGCAAAAGTATGAGATCAACCCATAATTTTCTTAGACAAATAATAAATGAATTATTAGGAAAGAGAATTAAGCTTTATGCTAAACAATTGTTACTAGAAATCCAATTATTGAATGTACCATGCACTCATAGTTCTGGAGAACTGAAAAGACAAAAAATGAAGTAAACGAAAAGGAAATGAAGCATCCTCCTAAACTGCATGTTTTCCAAAATTTTGTCATTGAGGCTGATGCTTCAGTTTCATTCATAAAGTAGATTGGGTTTCTCTCTCTGAGTGGATCTGGTTTGTGTGCAGACTGATTATTAAATTTGCATGGTGGGTATAAACCTGTTTACAAAAGGTTATTCTCTGAGACAAGTTACAGTTTTGTAATTAACTGTAGAAATAAGCTTTGGAGCTAGTATTGAGCTGAAGGAACAGTATGTACAGCTACTGCCCTTGTGCAAAAATGACAACCTCCCATGTCACATCAAGACTATGGTGACCCCAGAGGGCATGCTGCCTAATGAAAGTCAATGGGCCTGTGGCTAAAATGATATGCAGATATACTATTTGGCTTTGACTATTGACCTTCCTCCTATATTTAGTGTTTTGCATCCCTGAAAATACACAGGTATATTCGAAATACTCATTTTCCAACTGACTGAGGTGGACTCAATATGAGATGACCCTTCACTAACATGACCTGACAGTTGTATGATTCCATATTCTACACTTTTCTTCTAATGATAGAAATATACTGGTTCAGATTCTCATACAATCTAAGTTAAATGTATCTAATTTCCACATGAATTATTAAACTGCTTTTTTAGATGAATAGGTTTTACCCTATGTTTTCTCATTCTCGTAACAAAGGTTCCAAACCACTGGCTGGAGAAATGTATAATATCGAAAGTAAAAATTAGTCATACTGAAAGTTTCAACCTGAGCCAAGTTTTGACTAATACCATAAGACTTACATTAATAATAGTATCGTTTATTCATTTAATTCTAGTGAATTCAAGAGCTACAAGATATATCAAAGAACCTAACAAACTGTCATTTCTTCTTCAGTAGTCTTACAAAACTTTTGATAATGTGTTATATTGGCATGAAAACATGCAATTTTAGAAACAAGGAGAAAAGCAAAACATTTAGCCTACTCTTTTTTATAGCAATACATTTTAAAATAGAGCTGGAGATGCTAGTCTGTAGGATAGGCTATTACAAAACATAATTCTTTAAGGTCGAAGTTTTTGTTTCCTGCCAATCTAAAATTCACTGGGGAACTGAAAACGAATGCACACACAGTACAGTGAATAGAACCCAGTGTCAACGTCAACACATTCTTTTAGAGTGGAACAATTATATCCATTACCAAGTTGTTCACATTTCATTTCTATTCACAAAACTTGAGACAGTTCTTTTCAACTAGGCACTAGCCTTTCTAGGAGAATTGCTCCAGAATCTATAGCTCCAGCCATGTCTTCTCTTCATTCAGATAACCTGTACAGGTCACGTGCACACCTAGAGCTCATTCTCCTTGCCCTTCTCCCAACCCACTTCTTCTTGTAGGACTCCTAACCTGAGAAAGTGGCATCACCATCCACAGAGTCATATGGTTGTGAAGGTTGGACGTTTTCTCTTATTGCCCAGACTTAATTAGGCACCAAGTCACAGACAGCTGAAGAAACATCTCTCAACTTTATATATTCTATTATATTTTCAATGGCTTTGTTGTATTCAGGCCATCCTTTACTCTCAAGAATAATATTTTAAAGGACTCTGAGCTGACTTCTGTTTCTGGCCAACACAAAAGAACAATAACTGAATTTACTTCTCCTCCTGAAACAACTGAAAAACTGAACAAGTATATGAAGCAATGATTCACAGAACTTTAGTCATTGGGCAACCACGTACAGTGATCCCTGAGAGATAGGAAACAAAAAAGGTAAGCCCTGTGATTGCCCTGGATTTCTACCTAGAAAGAGTTTTCAGGCTTGGCACAGGGAGGGGGAAACCAAGTAGAGTCTGACCTACTCTATGAGTTGAGGAGACAGAATTGTGTAAGGAAACAAAAGCATTCACAGAGAAGATTACCAGAGAAAAGAGCTGGATTTCTGCAGAGTAATCGTTCATGTTCAGCTCATTGTTGATCACTATACACAGGTGATGAAACTACCTGAGGCCAGATTTCTAAAAAACTGAAAATATTAAGGGGAACAACACACCAACCTCACGGGCTGTAGAAAGTGTATGTTTCCATTAACCAAATTAGAAAACCTCATAATTCATGGGAACATTAATTACAGTACTCAAAGGGTTTTGCCCTAGTAATGGGGAAAAACTAGTCCTAGACTAAATATTGCTTGGTCCTGCCTAAGAAAGTTTTACAGAATGCTCCACCCAAAAACAAAAACATGCATACTCTGAATAAATGCACCTGATTTTACCAACATCATCCATATTCTGAGCCATAAAACAAGACTCATGGAGTTTAAGAGAATTCAGGTCATACAAAATATATTTTTTTACTACAGTGGACTTAAACTAGACACCAAAAACATTTTTTTTTGAAAATAAAATATTTAGAAACTAAATAGACTGATAAATGTCCCATCAGTCAAAGAAGAAATCAAAAGGGAAATTATTCTGAATAAGAAAATAAAAATGCAGCATCAAAAATCTGAGATGCTGCCAAAGCAGTATGTAGGGGAAATTTTATACATTAAACATGTACGTTAGCAAAGAAGAAAGGTCTCATGCCCACGACCCCAGCTTTCCCCTAAGCTTGAAAAAAAGAATTAAACCCAAAGTTAACAGAAAATAAATAATAAAAACCACAATGGAAAGCTATCAAGAGAAAAAAAGGGAGAAAATTATAAAACTAAAGCTGGTTCTTTGAGAAGATCAATAAAATTGATAATCATCTAGCAATATTAATCAGGAGACAAAGAGAGATGAAACAAATTACCAGCACCAGGGATAAAAGAGGTGACACCACTAAGTAGATATTAAATAATAAGCAAAGGAATACCTGAATGATAAATGTGGTAGCTTAAATGAACTAAAGAGTTTCCTTGAAAGGCACAAAGAAAGAAAGGTCACTCAAGAAGAAATAGCCTGACTATTCTTTTATCTATTAAGGAAATTGAATTAACACTTAAAAACTTTTCCAAAAAGAAAACTCCAGGCCCAGGAGACCTCGTAAGTTAATTCTCCTAAACATTTAAAGAAATGATGTCAGTTCTACACACAATCTCTCAGGAAACTTAAGAAGAGAAAATGCTTCTCAACTTCTCCTACGAGGTTGGCATTACTCCAGAAAACCAGAAAAAGACATTACAGGAAAAAAATTACTGACTAAAATTTTCATGGGCAAAAATTTTAAACAAAATATAGCAAATTGAAACAAAAAATATACAAGAAGGATAACTCAGTAGAGTTTTTCCTAGGAATGCAAGGTTGGTTTAACATTTGAAAATCAATCAATGTAATTTAGCAGAGAAACAGAGATAACTAATATCATTTCAATAAACATAGAAAGATCATTTTACAAAAATCCAATATTCATCAATGCCCAAATTTTTTTGTTAAATTGGAACAAAAAGGAACTCTCTCAACATAATGAGAGCATCTGTAAAAACCTACAGCTAATAACATATTTAATGATAAAGATTAAACATGTGCCCCCTAAGATCAGGAACAAACTGAGAATGTCTTCTCTTTCCCACTTTTACTCATTGTACTGAAGGCTTTAGCCAAAAGTTTAAGACAAGAAAAGGATAAAAGGCATCCAGATTTAAAAGACACACATAAAATTGTCGTTATTAGCACATCATCTATGTAGAAAATACAGTGGAATCTACACAAATTCTACTGGAACTAAAGAGTAAGTCTATCAAGAATGTAGGATGTGCAATCAATATGCAAGATTCAGTTGTATTTCCATATCCTAGCAACCATCAGAAACTCAAATAATTTTGAAAGGAACAATATAATCAATAATGTCATAAAGATAAATTTGACAAAAGAGGCACAAAACATGCACTAAAAACTACAAAATATTGCTGAGAGAAGTTAAAGAATGAAAAATAATGAAATATATCATGTTTTTTGATTGGAAGAACTTTAAAAACTCACTAATAAGAAAACAACCAATTTAAAAATCCTCAGAAGATTTGGCACACACACTTGACCAAAGAAGACAATAATTAGTCATTAGGGAAATGCAAATTAAAACCCTAATAAGATATCACTTCACACTCCCTAGGGTGGCTAAAATTAAAAAGGCTCATGAATCCAGCTGTTGGCAGGGTATAGAACAATAGGAACTCTTATACACTGCTTTTTGGAATGTAGAATTATATAACAACCTTGGAAAACAATTTGATCGTTTTATGAAATGTTCAACATACACATACCATTGGCCTGGCCATTCTACTCCCAAGTATTTATCAAAAAGAAATGATAGCAAACGTTCATACAAAGCCTTGTATATGGATATTTATAGCAGCTTTACTTGTAATAGCCAAAAATTGGAAATTGGAAACAACCCAAATTTCTATCGATAGGTAAATGGAGAAACAAATTGTGGTATATTCATATAATACTACTACTCAGAAAAACAAACAAACAAAAAAACCTGTTGACATAGTCGATAAACATGGATGAATATTAAAATAATTATGCTGAGGGAAATGAGCCAGATAAAAAATTCTAGAAAACACAATCTATAGTGATAGAAGCAGATCAGATGATTATGTAGAGTTTATTATATGTCAATTAGACGTCAATAAAGCTGTCTTTAAAAAAAAGAAGGCTTCTAACAGATCTCCATGATCATAGTCATTTTCTGAGTTAACAAAGTGTCAAACGTGAGAGTGAATGAGCCACTTTTGATGTCCAACCTGGGCAAGCCCAGGTGACTCCCACCCCACTCACAACTGTGTGAGTCCCACAGTGAGAGCCACTGAGCTGAGCCTGGCCTGGCCAAGCCACGGAACTATGAGCCACTAATTTTTTAAGTCACTAATTTGGGGGGTGGTTTGTCAATCACCAAAATAGATAATAACCAAAACAGTGGGTTTCAGGGTTTGCTAAATTTTTCCCCTCAGCAAAATCTCTTTTATGTCCAGAATCTTCTGATTAACTGAATATGGCAAACAAATAAAAGTAATGCTTCAGTTAAGATGGCAGCGGGAAAGCCTGGGTCCCCCCCTGCCCAGGCCCCTCTGGGTGGTTCCTGTGAGCCAGACTGTGTGACACACTCTCACCCTAGAATTCTCCTTCCCAGGTGGGGAACGGAGCATGAAAAGACTAAGGGACACACACAAGTTACCGACCTCTCACTGAACTCTGGATCTCTTTGCTCACAACTAACTCCACTATGACCCTGAGAATAGAAGAATGTGAGATGCAGACCCCAAATATCAATTGTTAAATCAGAAGAAAAGTGTGACGAAATCAGAAAAGCATAGTGTGTATATCTTGACGAACCTAACTGACAATGAAATTTTTTACCCAAAATGAAAGCAAATATTGGGTATTTGACCTGAAATCTCCATAATGTTCATTAGTATTTGTTTTCCACAATCTATATTGGCCATTTATGGATTTGGAATACATAAAGGCAACCCAGGAAATGAATTTCAGATACATATGCTAAATTGAAAGTATAAACAATTTACTAGTTTTGTAAACTATTTATTAGTTTCAGTGAATAAACACACCATATCCTGCCTGTCCTGCAAATCAGCTGAAGGCTGGGGGAACATCTAATTCCTCTGAACAGATCTCTTCCTCCCTTTTTTCTTTTATTCTAATGGTACAAAGATGGTATAATGAATGCTGTGAAAATGGTCTTCCTCATAGTACGTTAAAATAAAGTGCTCCATTTTTAAACTTTGCTTCAGATTTGAAATGATTATGCTGATAAATAGTATAGAAAGTTCTACAAGGTACATGCTTCCAAGTGACATGATGGATTTATTTCAGAATAACATGAATCCTAAAAACAAACACAGACACAATATAGTGTAGAACTTGGCTATAAATTTTAGTGGATGGTTCCCTGAACTGTAGCAGTACAATGCTTCTATGGTAAATATTTAAGTGTTGAGAGGACCATTTCCTAAACACAGGTGTGACTTAGGATGGGGTAGAAGAGCCAGACCTGTGTACAGTGGAGTTGCCATTCTCTAAACACAAGAGCAGCCAGGTTCTGACAGCTTCAGTGTTTCAGCTCAACCAAGACCTCCTAAATTCAGTCCCCTACTTGGTATTTCGCTACTCTGTTTCCGGGGTTGCCATTGAGTTCCAGAGCTACATAGCAAGAGATATTTTATTAGAGTAGACTAAATGAATGAAAAAGAAATGCTATCAACTTTTTAAACTAAAATTATAAATCAGAATCATTATATAAAGGATTTCTTTCAAAACTCCTCAATTTATAACTGCTTCTACCCAAATGAAGATGCTTTTGAAAGTATGAACGTAGTGGAATGCAAAATCAAAGATGTCAGCTTATTAACAAAGATGTTAGGTTATTTTACCTTCCAGCATGTGAAACTATTAAACCTGGTCCCATGTATTGGTTTTTCTTTAAATGTGCACATTTGAAAGAGAAATTGTTTAAGTTGGTAATGCTGTAGTTTGAATGAATAAAATTTTAGTTTCAAAATAAAACTCATAAGCAGATAACCCATTTATTTTCATGGTTCAAGTTTATAGTATTATTAACAAGGCTTATTACTCAACCTTTAACTCGTGGAAGCTTTCATAGCTCTTCTTCATGTCAGCAGATAACATGATTCTCAGGCCTATGTTTTGAGAAGAATCTCGCCCTGGCTGGTGTGGCTTGGTGGACTGAGTGCCAGTCTGTGAATTGGGGGGGTCGCTGGTTCAATTTCCTGTCAGGGCACATGCCTGGGTTGCAGGCCAGGTCCTTGGTGGGGGATGCATGAGAGGTGGCCACACATTGATGTTTCTTTCCCTCTCTTTCTCTATCCCTTCCCCTCTGTCCAAAAATGAATTTTAAAAAAACCTTTTTAAAAACAATTTTTAGATTAAAAACAACAACACGCATCTCTTAAAATCCAAAAAGAATTTAAAAAAGTATTTAAGTGGGATTAGTACTATTAATTCTCTAATGCAAATATTGCTTGAACATTCTATTAATATTTACAAATACAAGGGTGGGCAAAAGTAGGTTTACAGTTATTTTTATGGAAAAGGACATGTAGGCTATGATTATTACAATGACTTTATTAACTATGTTAACCATATTCACAACTGTAAACCAGTTTTTGCCCACCCCTGTCCATAGAGATGTAAGACAAACTTAGTCTAGCTGTCTTCAGGTAGACTAGAAGTGTCTAAACCTATTACCTCTCCAAATGGAGATGGGTGATGCAATACAAAATAAGCTAAAAAACATCTTTCAAGACTACGCACATTCCCTTAATAAGGGACACACATCACAATAAGGACAGGGAGATGCAAGTGCTTGGAAAAATTCCCTAGCTTAATCATATAGCCCCCTTCCCTTGTTAGAGTCCCTTCCAAAGCACTCGTCTCTACCCATCTTCATGACAAGTTCTAGAAGGAGAATCAATAATAATAATGATAATATAGTAATGACAGTATCTTATATTAAATGTCACTTTGCTATGTACAAAGACCTTGCATTCAATTACCTCATTTGAACCTCACAACTCCGTGAAGCGGATGGTAGCTGCTACCAACCTATTTTTCAGCTGAGGAAAATGAGGGTCAGAGAAGAGAAGGGCTTTCCCTGGAAGAGAAGGGTTTCATCTTTACGTGCCAGTGCTGGGGACTAGAACAGAAATGCAGGTTCTCTGATTCTCAGTGCAGTTCTCTGTCCCACGGACAATACAGTGCCCTGTGCCCTGAGATCGTGTTTCCTAATTTAAAAAAATAAACAACAAGTTGTTCTGACTTAAGTACAAGTCAACTTCTTTATTTCGTTCCCTCTTATATTGTCCCAACTTCTGAGTTAAGACTTCTAAAAACATGAAAGGAAACAAAAGGAAGAAATGTATCTGTCTCCACACATAAAATTTGAGCAAAACAGAGATTTAAGAACACTCTTAGGCATAGATTCACCAAGGAAACCAAGCAAAGAGAGTGGTGTAACACGATGCTGTATTTCAAAAATAAATGGCTAGAGAAAGAGAAATTCCAAAGAAAACAAGAGAGAGCTGATCTAATTCAGCCCTTAACCCTAAAATCGAAACCAAAAAGTCATACTAGCTTCAGAAAATAAATAGAAGAAGTACTCAGCTTCAACCCTTGACCAGAGAGGAAATCACACTGAATTCAGTGGGAATCACATAGTCTTCCACAGCACAACAGAGGCAGACCCGGACAGAAGAGACCAAGGGAGAACAGAATGAACAGAAATGTAATAGAAACTCTGAAAGCATAACACAGCAGGAGAAGAAAGACGGGGAGAGCAGGAGGGAGGAATAAAGGACAGAAAAGACCTAGAAGGAAATCATTAACATTTGCTTCATGCCATTGCATATATTAATAAGAACATGAATTCAATAGAGTATAAGTTCAAAGATAAGATGATAAAACAACAGAATGAGAGTAAAAGAAAGACCTAACTGAAACTATATCATAGAACTCACTGATAAACTAGAGACTGGCAAGGAACGGACACCGCTGACTATGAAATTTTAGGACACAACACCAATGCAGTTAGAATAACACTAATAAATATAGAGAAGGTAAAAGATTAAAATCCCAAGTAACAGTAATTGGTGTCTCCATGCTAGAGAAACTACAAATGAAGCAGAAGCTGTGGTGAAAGATATAATAGCAAAAAAAGACCCCACACTCTCACCCAAGTGAAGGAAAACACTGGATATGCAAACCAGCTCCAGGAAAATGTGATAGAGAGGCTCAATATAGACACTGCCTCGGGTAGCTGTCAGGTAGCAAGGACAAGGAAAGCATTCTTTACAGGCCCAGGAAAGCATATAACTACTGTGACGGCTTGGTTTATGTATCACCTTGTCTGGGCCACAGGGTGCCCGACATTTGGCTAAACATTGTTCTGGGCGTATCTGTGAGGTTGTTTCTGGATGAGATTAACATTCGAATGGGTAGACTGAGTAGAGCAGACTGCCTTTTCCAATGTGGATGGCTCTCAGCCAATCCACTGAAGACCTGAATAGAACAAAAAGGCTGAGTAAGAGGGAACCCCTCCAGCCTGATGGATTGAGCTGTGACATTTATCTTTTCCAGAATTGGACTGGGACTGAAACACTAGCTCTTCTTGGGCCTTGAGCCTGCCAGCTCTCTGAGCAGACCTCACACCATCAAGTCTCCCACTTCTCAGGGCTGTGGACTCAGACTGGAACAGCCCATCGGTTCTCCTGGGTCTCCAGCAGACCAAATACAGGTCTTAGGACTTTTCAGACTCCATAATCTCATGAGTCGATTTCTTATAACGAATTGCTATATAAGTCTCTCATATATAGGATATATATCTTAACGGTTCTGTTTCTCTGGAGAACTCTAATACACCTACAAAGATGAAAAAAGTCAAATTGGCCTGATCTCCCATGTCTTCACAGTAACATCCAATGGCAGAAGACTAGAGAAATAGCCACAAAATTCTAGTGAAAAGAAACCAATCAGGAGCATTAATTCAGTCATGATATCTTTCTAGTATAAAGACAACAGGTATTTTCAAACATGAGAAGGCCAGGGCACACGGTGCCTTCTTTGAACAGTCTCTGTGCCCCTTTGAAACAGTCTCTGAGAATGCAATCCAAACAAATAAGAGATGCATCAAAGTAAAGACCAAAGAGGTCACAGTACAAAGACTGGTGGAGAACAGCACTTCCATTTAAACAAAGAAGTTAACGCTAGAACAGTGAAATTGTAACAACAGAATGCAAACCTTATAAATCAGAATAATTTAAAAATAATAATACAGTTAACAATATTTGAGAGATGGGCAAAAGGGAGACAGAAAATGGCAATATTAATACTGTGATTTTACACCATGTAAATTTGGGTTAAAAATTCTTTCAAATATTTATCACAACCTCTTTTATAACCTTAGATATTTAGAAAATATCCGTAGCAGAGAAGAAACATTTACTTGAAGTTCACCAGTTCTCCCAGTTGTGTTTGGTTTTCCTCTATCAAATACGAAGTTTTTTAAAATTGAGAATAACACATCATGATGCTATTTTTATAAGGTATGTTTATTTGCATGCATGCATAGAAAGATGCATGTCCATCCAGCATTAAATGTGGCAATTTCTGGGTAATTCACTCTTACTTTTCATTTTTACTTTCTTAAATAATCTGAATAACTTAAAACAATAAAGCATTTTTTCTTTGAAAACGTACTAGAAGTTAATAGGCAAAGATCTTAACATTATAGAAATATATCCAATTATTTTTTCCTCTATTTTTTTACTAAATTTTCTATTTCTAAAAATACAAAGTCGCTCCCTAGCTATTGTCTTGCTATTAAAAATTTGACATAGTGCTTAAAATTATTTTCATGTAACTTTCCCTGCACTTTCTCCCGGTGGAGAAAACTAGAGAATCTTTAGAAGGATGAAAATCAGACCTCTTACTCCCTTCCACTTGAAACATACATGACTGCAGCGCCTGCATTTCACCTCCATAGTAAATAAGTAAAAATTACCCAGAAATTGCCTTCAAAAAGGTAGACTTCATACAAGTGTGGGAAGTGGCAGCAGGCAGTCCTAGATCTGCATAAAGACTCTCTCGTTTTCTAGTTGTGTGACCTTGGCAAATTATTTTCCCAATTTTGAGGGATCACTATTGAACATGATACATGACAGTAAGAATTAAACAGACTGTAAATAAATGGGCACATAGTAGGTCTTCGGTAAATAATAGCTATTGTTATTTTCAAAATAATTTGTGATTTAATTTAATTTAATTTGAAGGAGGGATTGGAGGAAAAATCAAATTAGGGAACGCTCCAGAAACCTCCCATGGCACATATTAAGTCATTCGTGTCTATGGTGGGGGTATGAGGGCCCCTCTCAGGGGCGCTGAGCACGGCCAGTTCCCACAAGGAAGACGCCTCTTTCCTCCTCGGCACTGTGTGGACCCGCACACAGCTTGGCCCACCCTGGACTCAAATAGAAAGGAGGCTTCAGTTCATTCTCTCATTTCATGGTATCAGCTTTGTAGCAACTATCTAGATTAATTTTTATGGGCCCTTAGAATAATATATCATTTGCCAAGTTGTAAAGTGCAATCGGGTTGTCTGATTTCTCAGAAACCAGGCTGGTGAGATGGTGCCGAGCCTTTCCGGGTGAATGAAGGACTGAAATGAAACCCCTCCTAGCCCTTCACTGAACCATGGCCCTCCAGGGTGTAGCTGCATGCATCCGCGGGCCAGAGAAACGCTCCGCCGCCCAGCTCTCAGGGTGTGCACTTCTCTGCCATGCCTCCTTCTCAGGAGGGCGTTTGTAGGGCACACAGTTGTCCAAGGAGGAATAATTCCTTAATAAAATAGGCAGTGCACCTCAGGCTTGGCTTTGTGAGGGAAGAATAAACACACGCTTTGTGGAGATTAAAGAAAAGAACACAATGTGTTCTGGTTACAGGTCCAAGTCCAATCTCTTATGCTCATAGAGCCCATCCTCTGAGTCATCAGTACCACGTTTACCAGGTGTGAGAGCATTCTCTCAGCTCAGGGCCTAATCCTGGAACAGCCTAGAGGGCAAACCCACCCTGACTGGTGTGGCTCAGTGGGTTGGATGTCGTCCCACAAACCGAAAGGTGGCCTGTTTGATTCCAGGTCAGTGCACATGCCTCGGTTGCAGGCCAGGTCCCCGGTTCCTCTTGCACATCTATGTTTCTCTCCTTCTCCCTCTCTTCCCCTCTTTCTAAAAATAAATAAATAAAATCTTTCAAAAAAGAGAGAGAACAAACTCCCTGCCCCCAGAAGTTGACAGTTTTATACATACATGCATGTATATACCAGATCTGTCCAGAAGGTATCCAGCCATTTTGTATGAAAAATAGAGACATTTACTGAAGGTACAAGACACAAGAAACTTTGTACATAGGACAGTGATGCCTCGGTCTCCTTCAAAGCAGGCACCTCAGGACGTCACATAGTTCTCCCAAAGCTACCGGTTGCCCCGTTGTATTTTCCTGAAGCTCACTGATAGTCTGAAATCCCTTCCCTTTCAAGCTGATTTTAGTTTTGGGAAAAGCAAGAAGTTGCTGGGCACAAAAACTGGGCAGCCGAGTGATTCAATGTTTCACAAAAAAACTGCATGAGACGTGATGCATGAGCAGACTCGTTGTGATGAAGCTGTTAATTACTAGTTGCCCATAGCTGTGACCTTCTGAATCATCCAAATAGTTTCTGCAGAGGAATGTTCAAGCTTAATGCAAAATTTGATGCAGATTTGTTGCTCTACTTTCTCAGTTATTTTGAATGTGACCGCCACACAGGACACATGCTCACTCAATGGCGTCTATCGCACCCACAGACTAGTACAGTGATGTCATCATTGTTCACACATGCACATTCCAGTCCACTCTCTTTGGCTGCCAGGTTACACTCATGTCGCACAAACCATTCTCATTATATTAAGAATGGCTGGACTTTTTCTGGATAGACCTCATATATTAGGTCAATAACTATGTAATTATTTTCCTCCCATGAATTTGTATCTTTGTCTTCTGTTATTATGAGACAATGTACAAAGTACAAAAGCACTTAGTATAGCCTTATTAGGTGCCCTGAAAAAATTTGGAGTTAGTTTTGTGTCAGAATCTGATATGAGGAAGGCCTCAGGCCTAAGTATTAGGTTAGCCAAAAAGTTCATTTAGCTTTTTCTATAAAATAAAAGATACATTTTTCATTTTCAACAATAACTTCATTGATTTGGATATTTTGAGTATGTCGGCTATCTCCTGCTACTGGCCTCTAGTGGGTAGAGGCCAGCGGTGTTTCTAAACATCTTTCAATGCATAAGACAGCCCCACAGCAAAGAATTATTTGGCCAAAATGTCAATAGTACCAAGAAACTTCACAAACCACTTCTGACACATTCTATCAGTCACAGCACCTTCTCCATACACCACACAAATCTTCTTTTGTGTTTCTGTTGCATTTTTACCTTTCTTGAAATAATATAGCATAATATGCTGAAAATGTTGCATATTTTCTTCCATCTTCAATATTAAAATGGCTTTGCAAAAATTCACCAATTTTGCCCTGGCTGATGTGGCCCAGTGGATTGAGTTTGCAGGCTGATACCAGTTCACCAGGAACTGGTCACCAGTTCGATTCCAGGTCAAGGCACTTGCTTGGGTTGCAGGCCAAGTCCCCAGTTGGGTGTGTGCAAGAAGCAACCAATGCTTCTCTCCCTCTCTTTCTTCCTCTGTTCCCTTCTCTCTAAAAATAAATAAATAAAATCTTTTTTTAAAAAATCCACCAATTTTATTAGTTTTTAAATGCACACTGACATGACAGCTATCACAATACAATCTAACAAAATTGTTTCAAATGAAGTTAAAGACAACTAAGCTCTAGTAGAACCATCATATGGAAAAAACTAAATGAACTTTTTGGCCAACCTAATACTAAAGGCTGGGAACTACTTCCACAGCATTTCTTACATTTCGTCCTCCGCACACATCTTCCTGAACGGTGGGCTCTTCTGGAAAGCAACAGTCTCTATTTTATTTCTCTTTAAACCATGCGATGTCTGACCCTAACAGGGGCTCAATAAATATCCAGGGAATAAAGGAATTGCTATGGAGATAATTACAACTTTCCAAATGGATTCTTTATTTCCAACCTTTTTTCCCCAAGCCACTTAATGTTGCATTACCAGCTTTCTCCCCCACAAATATTTCAGTCCTCTTTCAAAAATCCTCGTTGGCTTCTATTTGCCTCTAGAGAAAAGGCCTGGCTATCAAGGCCATACAGACTTTTTCCAATATAGTATTTCTACAATTCCCTTCACATTTCCTGAGTATGTACAAAACTTGCCCACTCTCTGCTCACATCACCGCACACCCCTGCATGCTCCCAGGGCAAGTTGTTCTGCTACCTGGAACCCCCTTCACCCCAATCCCTACACATCCAAATTCTGCCTTGCTGGGTTTTAAGATCTAGCAGAAAGAGGCCCTCAATAAATGATAAGCAGTCACTGATATTTGGGAAATTAATTTCTCCTCTCTTATTATACTCTTCAGGTACAGAACAATATACAGCAACAGCCTCCAGAATTTAGGAAGAGCTTGGGCAATCTTTCTGTAAAGTTTCGTTATAGGAATAGCTTCTGTATTAGAGTTCTCCACAGAAACAGAACCAACAGGGTATATGGAAAGAGAAGGAGAGAGAAGGAGAAGAGAGAGAGAGAGAAGAAGAGAGAGAGAGAGAGACAGAGAGGAAATAGGGGGATTTTAAGGAATTGGCTCATGAAATTGTGGGGACTTGGTAAATCCAAAATCAGGCTGAAGATCCAGGAAAGAGTACAAAGACTTCTCTGCTGGTAGAATTTCTTCTAACTCAGAGGAATCAGTCTTTGTTTTATTCAAGCCTTTTACTGATTGGACCAGGCCCACCCACATTATAGAAGGTAATCTGCTTTACTCAAAGTTCACCAATTTATATGTTAATCTCATCAAAAAAACACCTTCAAAAAACATTCAGAATGTCTTACCAACTATCTGGGCATTGTGGTCCATTCATGTGGACACAGAAAATTAACCATCACAGCTTCTAAACACCCAATATAGCCTCCTCCCACTACCACCATTATTGATCACAAAAAGGGAGTTTCTCTTGACTCTTGGAATTTTCTTACTTTTATTCTAGAGCCAGCACTAAAAGTAGCCGTATGGATATCAGGCTCCTCCCATAAAATGTGGACACAGAAAGGCAAAGGGTCTGAGGGAAAGAGTGGGGTGGAGGTTCCCCTTAGCACAGCTGAAATATACCCTTGCTTTCGAGAGTAATACTAAGGGAAGTAAAAGGAAATAATTACAAAAAAGTCAAACAGCACAAGTTGCTACATTCCTACAGAAGAGACTTCTGGTTCTACAATTGCATATTCTTTTGTAGTTTGTAGTAGGTACGTCCAGCTACACCTGACAACTGCCTGGGAAGCAAACAATGCATCTTTTTCAGTTATAGGATTGTTTCTTTTTCTTCCCCCACCTTTTGTTCACTCCTCCTCCCTCCTGGAACTGGGGTTGACACATCCGCAGGCAGCCCTTCCTAGGAAGGTTAGGTAGCTGAATGTGTAGCCAAACCCTCACCCTTCCCTCACTGTCAGTTGTCATATCAGGAAAGAGTCCAGACAGAGAGATGCCCATTCTTTCTCCAGGTCACAAGTTATTTTGCATAGTTCTTTTCTAGCAAGTTCTACCTTAAAAAAATAGGAGCTCAAGAATATATCTCTGCTGTGCTTACATTTCTTTTGGTGTGCCATGGGGAAGCTTTGGCCTCCTTGAAAGTAATGACCCGTGGAGTTTCCATGAGCGCACAATCATTCTCCTGATGTAATTGCGCATGAATCCCGCTACAGTGGGCTTGGGGGTGCTGCTGGCAGTCACCAGTGCAGGATACGGAGTACACACCTGCACAATTATCTGTCTAGCACATCTTAGTTCTAAGAATTGATTTCTTCCCCACCCATGCTCTCACAGCTCTTCCTCCCCTACATTTTTGCCACAGGAGCCACTAAATGCATACGTTAGGGCCCAGGTGCCTGGCTATTGTTAATTCATCCACAGGTTAGCATGAACCCTAAGTTGGGCCACAGTTCTTTGTGGCTATGGCCTTGGAATCAAAATGCAAGTTGAAGTACATATCTCCCCAGAGGCTTCAAGCTCAGATATAAATCTCGGGTGCTTCTGGAAAGCATATATTCCACCCAGCAGAGAAAGCCAGTCAGAAATGAGAGAGTAAAGCCAACATCCAGAGAGGAACATGAGACTGAGAAGAACCTTGACAACTTTCTATTCCCTGGCTTGAATCAATAGCCCAGCTACACCTCTGCTCTTCCTGTGTCTGGTTATTCAACACTTCATAGAAGTCTGTGAAAAAAAAACCCCACAATATCCTTCTAATTAATAACTTTTCTTGCATAAGGTAGATTATGTTAGGTTGCTATCATTTGCGACCAAAAGATCCTAAAAATTGTATAATGCAGCACTTTTTAATGTTGCACATTGTACTGACAACAGCCCCACCTGATTGCTGGGAAAATTAAGTAGATGATTAATGTAGAGAGTGCTTCGTCACCTGTAAAACATGGTCCATGAATACAATTCTTCTGAAGTCCTTATATTCAATTAACTGGGAATAAAATTTTCTACTTAAAGACCAAAAGTTTTGTCATGCTTCAGAATTTTCTTACTTTTTCATACCTTCTGTAATATGTTATTACTTGTTATGACCTTTAGAGGTACCCCATGTAAAGTCATCTTTACATTAATACAACTTTGAATACAAAAGCAACGTTTGCCAGGTAAGCACAATGATAGCATTTGTCAAATGAGGTGTCGTACACCCACTCTGTGCTACCTGCATGCTTAGGGGCCTGTGAAGTTAGTGAGATAGCCTGGGGATATTTTAAATATTTTTAAAGATTTTTATTTATTTATTTTTAGAGAGGGGAAGGGAGGGAGAAAGAGAGAAACAGCAATGTGTGGTTGCCTCTCGTGTGGCCCCCACTGGGGACCTGGCCTGCAGCCCAGGTATGTGCCCTGACTGGGAATCAAACCTGCGACCCTTTGGTTCACAGCCCGAGCTCAATCCACTGAGCTATACCAGCCAGGGTGATATTTTAAATATTTTTAAACCGCTAAAGACAATTGTACATGCACCATATGTTGATTTACACAAGTTAATTATACTATCTTCTTTCTTTGTTTTGGGCTAGAATTATAGCAATTCAATCTGGCAACTGACTAGCTCATGTTGCTCAAAGGTTCTGATTGGCTGTTGATGATGTCATAGGCACTCCTGGGATGAAATTGGGTGGTCGAACCGTTATCAGGTTGTAATATCCAAACTGAATACTCATAGCAGAATGCACCTACAGACAAGTACAGGTTGACAGCCAAAATTAAGGAATCTGCAATAGTGAATATTGCTTAGACATTCCTATGCTTACATAACTTCATTTGACGTAACTATGAGTGAGATAAGTTTGATTTTATTTAGTAGAAAACATGTTCAAAACAGATAAAATGGGGGGCCCTTGGTAAAAAAAATGATAACTTCTGAAATATAATATAATCTGACACAGAGTGTTCCTTAGATGTGTCCCCCAGAATACCAGTTCAGAGGTATTATAATAGACTTATTAAAAAAAGAGTTTTTTTAAAAATAAAAGGTCCACTATTTGGGGCAACACTGGTTCAAACAAACTTGTTTGTTTTGCTCCATGATTGCACAGAGCCTTTAACATTTTTGCATTTTGTGACACTCCGAGAAGGTGTCTCCCGAGCTTATTTGACCGTAGAACTCCTCGTTCCTGGGGCATTTTACACGACAAGTATTCCATTGAACATTCTTTGGGGAAAGCTGGTATAATAAACTCCCATTAAATCATCCCTATGTAGATTGCCTGGTTATAGAGAGCTGTATAAACAGAGCTGGCCGCATCAGTTGGCAGAATATGGGAAATTAGAGTTGCTTCCCACACCCACCGAAAGACCTGTTCTACCTCCCATCAAACCACCTTCATTTCTATCATTAAAGCGCCATTTCTTTGGTTCTTAAATAATTGTTGCTACTCCCTATACAGATGTTCCTGAGGACAGAAACAAATTAGGCCAAATTTCCTCAAGCCTTTCCAGAAAAACACTTCCAGGGGCAGAGCAGGATGAACTAAGAACCCTGAGGATCTGAGTGAACTAAGGCCGAAGCAGCAGAGAGTTCAACACCTATATCAAGTCTCCTGTTGGACTTAGCAACCATACGAATTTTACATCCTACCCTATAAGGTGCCCAAGCCCGCTTTAATATAAAATTTCCAAATTGCTTGGCAGCAGATAGAATGGAAGCTGTAAGAAGAGGCCCCCCATCAATAGCCTGTGTCTGTGGATGGCCCTGTGGCACCCGGTGCTGCCGGGTGAGGAGCAAGCTCTGGGGAAGGGGCACTGGTGGGAGAGACCTCAAGGAGAAAGGCAGAGAGAGAAGAGACACCGAGAAAGTGGTTGGTGAGCACTGAAGTGACTGTACGGAGCCAGAGCACATGTTTGCATTTGTGGGCAGGCTCCTCCCAGGAGTGGGAGCGGGGACAGAGCTGGGAAAGCAGTGCTGGGGGAGCATACACACGAATAGGCCTTCCTGGTTCTTCCCAAGGAGGCTCTAATCCCCTTTCTCTTCTGACCAGGAAGGCTGCCTCTGTGCCCACAGTAACCTTCCTCCCACTTCCTCTTTCCTTTTCTGATCCTTAACCTCGTTTTTGTTGCCCCCTCCTCTTGTTTGCTTTATTTCCTCTTGCACCATCCCCCTAATCCAAATGTCAGGTTTATGAGTGTCTATGTGTTGAGGGGTAGGGAGTGGGAGGGACCAGGGTTACAGTTGTGTCCTCTCTTCTTAGAGAAGGAAATACTTTCGGTTCCTTTAATTTCATGCTGTAAGATCTAAATGAATGTGAACACAGTGGAGGAGGGGGGAAAATTCTGCCACTTGTTTCTCCACTCTGTTAACTGGTCTTGATGCCAATGTCAAAAGTGGCTTTCGACATCACTGACTTTCAGTAATTTTCAAGCTTTCGAAATTGAAAAACTCTTTTTCAAATCACTCATCAAAAATAAGAGAGTATTATTTTAGATGTAACCATTATGTTCAATATTCAGGATCCAGAAAGGGTAACAGAAAATAAATATTCTTTCTTCCCACTGCTCCTGCATGCCCATTCTTTGGGATAGTGGTCTTTTTCCTTTGCATGCAACTTAGTGCCAGCCCCTTCTGGCCTTTCTCAGATTTAACGGAGAGTATAAAATGTCCTTCGCTCACTGTATTCCTTCAAACAATTTCAATTCAGTTATTAGTCTGAGCTCCTTCCAAAGTCGATGCTTCTCCCCTTCCCAGTGGGACTGCTTTAGGCTGAGCCCCAGCAGTGGGGAAAGGGCTTTGAGCTGACTGGGGTTTAGCTTCCCCCCTTCTTTTTCTCTCTGTTTTGCCCTGGCTAATTAATGGAGTTTCTGACACCTCCAGGATTAAAGGGTCAGGAGAGCTGAAGGTTGAATCAATTGCCAATGAGCAATTATTTAATCCATTACCTATGCAATCAAGCCACCCTAAAATCCCAAAATGATGGAGTCTGGAGAGCCTTCAAAGTGGTGAATGCAGCCATGTGCTAGGAGAGAGGTGCACCCCAGTTCCTCAGGGACAGAGCTGCTACACTAGGGACCTTTCTGGACCTTGCCCTATGTACCCCTTTATCTGGCTATTTATCAGGATCCTTTATAATAGCCTTTATAGTAAACTGGCAAACATTCAAAAATGGGAAGTTCAGGAGGAAGAGGGAAGGCAAAGAGGCAAGAAAAGTTCTCCTTGACAGGTGCTGTTGTGGGTGGCGCGGGTGCTCACTGGGCCAGGCAAGTGTTGACTCTTTCTCTCAAGGGGTGTTGTCACAGGGAAACGCTCCCACTTCTGTGGACTTTTACTTGCTGTTTCTCTGACAAAAGTATGTGAATATCTTCAGATTGGTTTCTAATGAATCTTCCATCGGTTCTACCTCTGGCCTTTTTCTACTGAGATCTCATCAATGTCCTAGGTAGTTCTCCTAGGTAGAATCTAAGGAACCCCAAACTAGCTCTCTGTCTTTCTTAGCCTGCACCTGGTCCACAAGGAGCACGCGCCTTGACCTTTCATGCAGACGCAGTGCAGTTACTTCCTAAACCTCAGTCCTCCTCTCCAGGTGGAGTGGTTCAGCCAGAGGCTTGGTCCGGATCTCTCAAGGCAGAGTCGGATACAGATTCACAGAGTCTCCTCAAACTGCAGGGGTGCAAATCGAGTACTGCAGGTGGTCTCCTTGAAGGCCTGTTCACTGATCATGGACAAAGGATACTAACAGCATACTGACCTCTGTCTCTAAAGAAATCCTCCCATTACCACCCATTCTTGGCCTCTTCGACTTGAATCCTTTTGAATTCCATAGTGGGTGAAGGGTAAAGGTTACAAAACTGGTTTTCCACATCTGTTCTCTTGGTTCTATACAGTGATGTGGCTTTTCCTATACCACGTTTATAACATGCAAACTCAGAGATGATTTAGATGAACTAAGAAATTGGAAAGCAGGACTTAAGACGCGTCAAAGGTCAGCCTCCACCTCCATGAAATCAGTCCGGCGTTTACAGAACCTGTGAAAGGTCTGCACGCAGCCACCAGCCACTGACAGACCTTGGTGTGATCAAGCCCTTCCCCCTAGAAATGAGGACCTTTGGGTCTACATGAATTAAGAGATTTACTCAGGGTGACACAACGACAGGCAGCAAAATGACAACCAAATCATAGTCCCTCCACGCCTACTCCATGCCTATCATCACACCATCTGGGCTGGCTCCTACGACTCTCAGAGAAATGTAGGGAACTTGCATAGGCTGAGCGGCCTCTGTGGCTCTATGGTCAAAAGCCTGGCCTCAAATCCTGTTTCTCATGTACCCCTTGAGTGACCCTGGGCAAATCTATTGTCTTCTCCAAGCCTCGAGTTTCCATCTGTAAAGGACATTGATAATGGTATAAGGAACATAATGGGTAATTTACAGAAAAGTACTTTCCAAAACGCTGTGCCTTGGGCAAATATTAATTGCCATTATTTTTATGAGATTGAGGTAGGGAGGTGATCACAGTTTGTTTAGGATAAACTCAGTCTTAGAATTATTACCAGATTTATTACAAGATCACTAATTCGTGATGCTGTTTGGTCATAAGAAATGCACAAACTAAACAAGTTCCAAGAGTTTTTTACATAACTTTTAAGCAACTATAAGTTTATCCATTACTACCTAATCCATTAAAATATATATATTCTAAGGAGAGTAGTACACACACTATAATAACGTTACAGTGTTAAAGAACAGCAAAGGAAGGACACATACATTTCATCTATATCCAAGAGCTGTAAAAATCAACTAGATAAACGAAGATTACAAAGCATTGTGGGACAAAGGCACAAGTGTCACCACAGGCCTGGGCAAAACTGTGTCCAGAGCAAGAGGACTTTCACCCCCCAAAACTGTGGAAGAGAAAATAGAATCATTCACTAACAGAGCACGAAGCACCCACTTCAATACTACACGGTGCCTGAGAGTATTTCTAACACCCAGAGCAAAAGTACACACCAGCTGCCTGGCACAACAGGAATCTCTGGACCTAATCAAAGTCAAAGGAACAGAGAATGTCAGGGCAGGGCAGGGAGCGCCTTACAGAGGCTCAGAGGGAAGGCCTCTGGCCTCTGATGGTTCCCCAGCAGGAAACCCTGCCCTTTATCCTTGCTTGATGTCTTTGGATTGCAAAATATATGCAGTGCTCTTGTGTGACCTAAGAACCTTTGAGAAAGAGGGAAAGGGGGTGGGGAGAGGAGCACTCAATAGGGGAAAATACTTTTATGTTCATTGTTACCATATCTGAGAGAAGTGAGGGAGATTAAAGGAAAGGACTTGCCTGGACTGAAAAACTCTAGTAGTTACCATCCAAGGCAGCCTTCCTATAGGGGATTAGATGGTCAAGTTTGCATTTGTTTCTATTTTTCTTTATTAAAAGCAAGAAAAGTAAGTTTGTAATTAACCCCCCACAAGTAACAGCAGTGATGTAAAAGAGCAGTACGTGGGAGACTAAGGCCTGGTGCACGGTGATGCTATGTAACACAGGTAAACCAAACGGCATCGTGGTCCAGCGATCTCTCCAGCAGGCAGCCTGGAGCCAGGTATTTCTGCTACTTAAAGCTGTATCATTTTGCACATCGTCTCAACATAATCCTACATGTACAGGCTAACTCACTTGTGTTCTCTACTTCAACTTAAAAGAGCATGTTCAATGGAGGCACACAGACTTGACGTTTTAGCTACAGAGTCATTTTTCCGTCAGTACTAGGCTAGAGAGGCTCTGACGATCATCGCTCTACTAGTCCGACAGTCTACGGGCCAAGTCATTCTAATCTGAACTGGGCGCAGCCCTGAAGAGATCCTGTGCAACCGATGCAGGCCATTTGGGAGACTCTTGAGCATCCAAGCAAGATATGACTAGTAGGATTAAATAAGGAATGGGGAGCAATGAACATTCTGGAAAGTAGCCTTATGGGTAAAATCTGTCAGCACCCCTTTGCCAACTGGGGGGGCCAACTCTAGATGCCCCCTGGGTTATCCGGGTGCACTGAGCCACTGTCTCCGTTCTGTCACTCTGAGCGCCTCCACAGGAGAAACAGGGCTGGCACTATCTATATTCCCACAGGGAAGAGCCTCATTCCTGGAACATAGCACTGGCTCAATAGACATCGAACTAGATGATCATCAAACCCTAAATGTACTTTTTATCCAACCATTTCCCCTTCATTTGCTTCTTATCTCCCACAGGGAATGGTGCTATACGGGCAGGAACTAGTGAGTGAATAAATGAATGAATGGATATGTTTGTGAATGCATACCGTCTGATTATGCATAAAAGCATTTGTATGGCTTGTGAATGTAATAGTGTTTTTCTCCTAATGTTGTTTGCTTGAATATGGTGCCATTATTCATATTATGATAAATGCACCTTTATATTTGTAAGACTTTATGCTATTTATAAAATGCTTTCATACGCATTATCTTACTTAATCCTCACAGCAGTGCTGCAAAGTAGGTATTATTATCCCCCACATCAGATAAGATAGGTGATTTGTCCAAGGTACACCAGTAAGCTCAGAGCTGAACTTGAACCCAAGTTTTGCCACATAAACTTAGTAGTCTTTTCTCTGGGTTGAAGGGTGAGTAGGAAGGCAAAGGTTATGTCCATTTGTAAACAGACACTTGTTTCTGAAGATGTACTAGTGTGCAGGGTCTAAATAGAGGAAGTAGCCTCTCTAAACTCTGACAAGCTCTAGCACCAGACACCTGGCTTGCTGCTGGCTACAGTTGCTTTTGAATGCACAGCTGGTCTTACACCAGGTCACTCAACAGGACTTACATTTGACTATAGCTACTTGATACTAAAATAGCTAGTGAAAAGGGGGCAAATTCAGAAAATTATTTTGTCTACACAATGACAAACAACCTTTGGGGTAGATTTATGTCTTCAAGTTGAGTTGTAATATTCATGGAGATACCACAATTATTTCCTCTCCTGTTAAATGTCAGCCCATAACAAGGAAGCCAGCAGGCTTGAACAGCAGGAGTCGATTGAAAAAAAAAACAAAACCAACAACTAGGCCTCAAGATGTGGCCTGCTTCCTAAGGCCCCTGGTGCTCTTTTCTGTGCTAATGACCTGTGTTGTTGGCTTTGCTGCTACAGACACACTTAATATCCTAGAGCTATTGGGACCTGGGAAATCATTTAATGCAGTAATTTTCAAACTTTGAAAAAAATGGTACTGGACCTTCTATTTAAATGCAAGTTAATAGAGAAGCCCAAAGAGCAAAGTAAATCCAAGCAGATTTGCTTTGGCTGAAGAGTAGATTGTGATAAGTCTGTGAATGATGAGCCTTCCCCCAGAGGCCCTAAAAGCAGGGGAACCCATTGTTTCACATTCGAGGAAGTGAGGCCCAGACAGCAAAATGATGAAGGTGAAGAATCTTCAGATCCACCACCAAGTTTCTGCTACTCTTTGGATTTCTGTGTTCCTCATCTCAGTCTAACTTCCATTTCTGGCCAGATGCCAGTCTCCTCCTACATCTCGTCTTCAGTCTAGCCACTATGCCTGCTCACTGCCCACGGCACCACCCCCAGTTCTAGCTCTGTGGCCACTGCTTAGAGAACACCCTGCTTCCTGATGTGCCCGGTCAAAGAGTTAACAGGAGCCCCTGATGCAGGTTCTCAGATCCCCTTCTTCAGCAGATTCCAATTCAATTGGCTCGGGATGAAACCCAGGTGATTCTTTTGATCATAGAGTCTGAGAAACACTTCTTGGATGAAATGGCCCAAGGATGTCCTCTTACAGGGAAAGCAAAGAGTTCACCGAAGTGGGCCATTCATCACCTGTAAGCCAGCGCAGATCTGTGTATCGTCAGGAGCGTTTTCTCTCTTCTCCATAAGGAAAGAATGTCAGTTCTCAGGCATAAAGAAATATTTTCCACCAAAACATATTATTTCCATTCACTGTCGTGACCACAACTTTCTGAAGATGTGCTGCTCGTAAGATCATGCCTGATTTACTTAAGTCAGAAGGCAGACTTCATGACGTGATCGCTCCCTCGCTGACCACCACCTCTGACCATTCACTTATGCGCCAGGGCTCCCATGCCACTTGCTCTGTGCCCACAGGGCATACTCCAGGCCCCTGCCTCCTCCCCAAATCATAAGTGTGCTTCATCCAGCACGCTGGTCTTCCCACTGCAGCCTGGACTCCAGGATCAGCTGTATCCACACGACACACACCTAACCACTCTAGGCTTGCCATCCTGTCTTCATTAACAATGTGTGAAACCCAGTTTCTGCTCCCTGGTATCCCAGCCCTCTAGTCTGGTACCATCTGGTACCTCTGGTACCATCCTGCCTTTTATCATTTACCCTCCCCTCCCCACTTATAGCTAAGATTTCCCCCTGTCCCACTTTGAATTAGGAAAACTAAGCATTTAAATTTTCTTTCAAAATCTGGAGCTTGTCTCATTTTCTTTCTGGAAAACATGTAGCTATCACCTGTCTGTCCACTAAACTTGACTCCAAACCCCTCTGCCTTGATCCCTGTTGGCTTTTCTGCTGATCCTAGAACCAGAGGGCCACTCTTTTCCTTTGGAACAATGCTGCACCATTGGTGGGGCTGGCCTGCAAGGATGGGGTCACAGAGAACACAGGGCCTCCCAGTGTCACATCATCCCTAATTCCCAAGGCCACTCTGTGAACAGACTGTAACAAAGATTAGGGGCTATATCTGCACCCAGATGCTGACTATAATTATTTCCAGAGTCTAAGAAAAGGAGACTTTTGAACCCATGAAAGGGGGTTTTTATGAACTCTGGTTACTAGCCTTGCTTCTGTCTCTTGAGGTCTTCAGAGAGGGCCCTCTCCACAATCCTTCACTGCACCAGTAAGTGCACAATATTCCACAGATTAACATATTTACCCTAGAATTTGTCCCAACCACACCCACGTTGTTCCTCCTCCCCCACCCACACACACACCCCAAAAGGATCCATAGTATAAATAATCCATAGCAGCACTCTGAGAATAAAGCCCACGACGGGGAGCGGGGGACAGGAGGACAGTTTATGGCAGGCTCCAGGGCTCCACACGCTATCCCTTTCAGGGCCCCTCTGCAACTGTAAGGTGAAGCTATACCTCTTCGTTCTCTCTCTCTATTCCTGCCGCCTGTTCCTGGGCCTTTTTTTAAAAACACACACACATACATGCAACATGCACACACATTCAAGAAGAAACAAAAAATTTACTTTCCTAAAACCAACCTCATCTGCAAAATTTTCCAACCCAAGAGAAAAATAGCCTTTTATACAATTATACAGAAGAATTATAGATCTCATTAGCCAACCCCCTCCTGCTGCAGGCCCTGCCTTTTACCCACAAGGATCAGGCTGAGCTTTGCTCCTGGAGCATTTTAGCAGCTCCCATGAATGGGATTAAAACCAGTCCTGTGCCTTTTCTGTTGAGCTACAATTTTCTCCTCTCCCAAATGCTACGAGGTGGGTGGAGTCAGTAAGACATATTGCTGGTTATCTTTCAATATC
>PVKM010013907.1:0-29686 GCA_004027735.1 Carollia perspicillata | reverse complement strand
TCGGCTAAGAGAATAGACTAGCACACCGTACGCACACATGGCCATGATTATTTCTGTACCTGGCCAACTGAATCCAGATTAAGCTACACAAGAGTTCTTATCGATGTTTCTGCCTCTAGTCCTTTGGTATAAGATCATTCTAGCTTCCTCTCCTTCCTGGTTTGCAAACTCCCTCTCCAATGATGAGAAACCTGGCTCATCTAGTCTACCTTCCATTTACTAAGTTGTTCAGTTCCACTGTACATGTAAAGATATCTGAACCATCGCCCATACCCCTGCAGGACACAACTCTGTGAACTAGACTCAGTGCCCACGTGCAGTTCCTTTGGCTTTAGTCACAGAGACTCCATCTCCAAAGTTATGTAGATCAGTGAGGTCATTTCGAGTTACAGTCAGCTGGCACATCCTGCATTCCATCCTAGGATCCAGTGACTTCCTAAATGATATCTTTGAAATTTGCAAATATTAAGATGTATACTTTCTGCCACAAAGGTCTATGAGTTTTGACAAACACATGGTGTCATGCACTCACCATGGCAGTATCCTACAGAATAGTTTCTCTGCCTTCGACAAACCTTCTGTGCCTCATCTATTCAGGACTCCCCGCCCCGGATCCGTGTCGCCCACTGAACTTGCTACCATCACTGCAGCTTTGTCCTTTTCAGAGTGCCGTATAATTGGGATTACGGGGTATAGAGCTGCTTTATTTTTTTTTTCAGACTGTCTTCTTTTACTTAGCAGTGTACATTCAGGGTTCATCTGTGTCTTTATGTACATTTGTTTTTTACCATTGAAGAGTGGTAAAATGGTTTTTTACCACTGAAGACTTGTTTGGGTGCATCATAGTTTCTTCCTCCTTGAATCCATTGAAAGGAGCCTTGGCTAAAATATTTGTCAAAATATTGCAGTGAAAATAAAAAATATTGTACTAAAAAGAACAGTCGCATACACTGGTAGAGTTTATTTTCCCTTGATTTTTTTGCTTGGGCATGCTCCTGACATGCACACTGGCAGAATAACAAACCAGAATCAAATTCACATGGAAAGTTATATCAAAATACAATGAGCTGCTTTTAATGTGACACCGTTGGGGTATTTTCATTTAATAATACTTATTTCCTAATAATTTAGCCTTGGAAACTATTAGATTAAACTTTAGCTTCTATAATACAATTTTAGGGTATAGATAGATGTATTAAACAACATACACAGACCTGTACGTAAATATTTGAGATATTCTGCCTCTCACACATACCTGTTAAGATTATGATGGATTATTGTATCCCAAAGAGCACAGATTAATATTTGCCTTCTACAATAAATCCATGACCTTGTTTTTGTCAACTGAGGTCAATATAATAACATCTCTCTACCTTAATTAATTTATTCATGCCTACCTTATTATTTGGAGAAGACCCTAAGAAATGTAAACATTCTCCTACCTCACCTCTGGAAGTGTTTACTAATATGTTCTCACAGGAAAAAAAAAACAGTCTCCAACCAACTCACATATTAAAATAACAGAAAAAAACTTCAGGTATAACCTGTCTGATGGTTCTTTTCGAGGGCTAACGTGGGCTGTGTGTGCATAACAGAAACTGCAATGACATTAGTGAAAAAATCGGGTTGGCCAAGAAGTCCATCATGTTTTTTGTCTACAATGGCTCTAGTAGTGCTTGGTTGTCTTTAACTTAATTTGAAACAATTGTGTTAGATTGTATTGTGACAGCTATCATGTCAGCATGCATTAAAAAAACATCAAAATTGGTGAATTTTTGCACAGCCATTTTAACACTGAGGATGGAAGAAGATACACAACATTTTCAATGCATTATGCTTTATTATTTCAAGAAAGGTAAATACATAGTTAGAACACAAAAAATTATTTGTAAGTGTATAGAGAAGATTCTGTGACTGATCAAACATGTCAAAAGTGGTTTGCAAAGTTTCTTGGTACTGTTGACATTTTAGCCACATAATTATCTGCTGTGGGGCTGTGTTTATGCATTGGATGATGTTTAGCAGCACCCCTGGCCTCTACCCAGTAGAAGCCAATAGTGGGAGACAGCCGAAATACTCAAAATATCCAAATCAATAAAGTTATTGGTGAAAATGAGAAATGTGTCCTATATTTTATGAAAAAAACTAAATAGACTTTTTGGCCAACCCAATATTATATTAACCAACTGTCTCATTACTGAAGTGGAAATAAAAATATCATGCTTATATTGCACACTGCAACTACTTATGCTGCTCTCCTAGGGAGACAGTCTAGGGTTTTTCTACTGCCTACACAATGCATTTCTGTCCAGCGTAAATACTAGGCTTCCTGGAACGCTTTGGCACGGATGCAGGTCCTTGCGGCTGACAGCCTCTTTGTGCAAATGTGACATCCTGCCCTTTGGTTCTGTTCCCAAAATAATGTTCCCTCATCTTCATTTTCCTAAAACTACACAAGGTGAATCCTCTTGAACAGAGCTTCAAAGGCACAGGTTATATAACTGTTATATGACAACATTCAATTTAAAATTCTAATATGAACTTATGTCATTGGGTGTGAAGTGATATGCATGCATTGTTTATAAAGTAGGAACATGTGTACATTTAATCCAAATACAAATAATGGTAATGGGAAAATACATGTTTTCTACTCAGCAAATATGTTGTTACCCACCATTAGAAGAGGGACTTTATTTTCCAGACTTCGTAAAATTGTATAATAATAATAATAATAAAGGCATTATAACCTTGGTCTCTCAGCATATATATATGTTATAAATATGTTATATATATATATACATATATATAATATCCATATCTGAAAGAAGAAAATAAGAATCACCAAGTTTAAGAAAAATATCCAGGCTTATACTACAAAAAAGGACAGACCAAGGTTGTAATATAGAGCCATCTAACCCTAAATCCTGTGCTCTTGATCCCACTACACTTCTTTTTGCTAAAATTTTAATAGGAAGGAGAAAAATACAAAATTATATACAATGCTAGTAAAACCTGGAGCTGTATAGGGTACGTGCAGAATAAAAGGAAGCATTCCCTGGATTGAAGTAGTTAATAATGAACACAGTTAACTTTAGCAAATAGCTTTTAGAGCTTTTAAGACTCATTTGGCATTGCTTTTTCACCAAACTCTAGTTACAAAAGAAAAAATGATTTTAATCCATATTAATCTGTTTCTTCAATTTTAATTTTAACGATATCCAACAGTTCCATCACTTCTCATACCACAATACAATGACAAAAAGGTTTACCCCAATGTGTAAAATCCCAGTTGTAAGCAAAGTCTTCAAAGTCAATCACAAAAAAATATACAGGGTTTGAAGACATTGGAATGGTGAGTGTAGGTCCATCAAAGCCAGAGAGAGGCCAGAAGATAAAAGGGAAGGGGTAAACACTCTGTAGTCTTCAGTTCGCAAACTCTGTGAGTTTTTATTAATTTGTTTGAGGATGACCTAATTTTCAATGATCTCCATAGCCCATTTTACCCATCTCATCCACATATGTTTCTAATAACTTACCTACACTAGCTAGTATGAGTTCGCATTACTCCTGGAAACAATTCTGAGAATGATAGCATTTCCAGTGAATTAGGCATGCCTTTTATTCTTGGGGGACTTCTGTGTTTAAATGAATACTCACACGCTTCATTACAGTATCTCTAAAATACATGCAAACCCCGAGGCATACCAAATTACTGAATTAAGGTGACATAATTCCTAGAAAAAGAGTTCAGTACTTCGCTCCTAAAATGTACCGATGTCTCCAAGGTTCTGACTAATTTATACTGCTAGGGGAACTGCCCCAATTTACTTTGGCTTTCAATAAAATACCTCCAGCTGCCTCCAGCTACAGCTTTGATTTGGGACAGCGGTACCAGCCAAATTAGTGCGATCATTATATCATTATTTTTAATAGATCCTCACTTCAGAGTAAAAAGATCAGGACCTGATCTAACTGTTATGTTACATTTGTTTTTACTCAGAGAGTTTCCAAACAGCGGATTAATATCAGTTTGCAGCTGTCCTAAAGACAACATGTTCTCTTATGTATAAATAACACCACCCATAAAGTTTGAGAAAACGTCTTTGTCTCCTTTCCTGGTCTGAGAAGGGCAGAAGATAGTTAAAATCAAAAAAATGGTGAGCTGTTGCTGTGGAACAAAATCATTTTTGCGTGCCCATTAAATAACAGAACTGGATACTAACCTTTTGAATAAAATAAAGTAACAGGACAGAAATGTATTTCTAGTGAAATAATAGATGTATTGTTTCCATAGCTTTTCTACAAGCATTATAGATCTGGTCTTTTGTCCTGATACCAGGTGGGTAAGACTAAAGGACTTGGCCTCAGACGCTGCAAAGGAAGGATTGTGTACAAAGTGTAAGAGCCAGACACAGGCAGAAAAAAATGGCTCTGGGTTTTCGGTTGATTTGAGTCAACTGTTTAAAGCTCTGACAGATTTCAAATCCAGCTGTGTGTGGCTGCATTACGCAACCTGAAATCTGCATATCCGAAACGGAGCCAGGACAGCTACACCTGGTAGACAACAGAAACTGCGTGCACAGCTTTCTGGGGTACAGATGAAAGTTAATCTGTGAAGTATAGTTCACTTATTTTCATTATCTAACTCCTCGTGGAAAAGGAGCAAGCCCCCACATAGCCAAACATCATTGTAACCTCAAAAACCTTTAAGAAGGCCCTTCCTTAATCAGCGAAGAAGTTCTGCACGTACGCAAGAAGCCTCAGCAGTGAACCTGGTTAACTTTCTGGGATGGTGAAAATAGCAGTGAAATTCTGCTTCCCCTATTACTATAGAGACTAAATTTGTGATTGCTTCAGTCCCTCGATCATATTCTGTCTCTATGTTATCCAAGAATTGGGAGTAGCTCCTACCTCCCTTCCCATATTCAGAACTAAATTTCTTTTCAGATAGTAATGTATTATTTAATAAAATATTTCCCTTGAAATACTAAATCACTTGCTTTCTAGTCTTAAAGATAATAAATGTGACTGTATACTATGAGTTTACTCTTAGTTTAAAATTATACTATTAGTGATTTTTTATTTACTCTCATGAGAAGTTCAAAAAATTAAGGGAGGCAAAATTTTAAGAGTACCATTCACAAAATTTACCGGGCATTCATTTCTTAAATACAAGAGACACATTCAAATCATATCTAAATCTCTCAGGCAAAACTGTGGAAAATTATACAGAAAACAAACTGAAGTACTTCCATCTTATCCACCAATCTAATCCCTAGATGTAAATACCAAAAATTATGCATTATTTTGGCAAACCAAAGGTAGAAAAGCTAATCTGGAATACACTCTTTATGAGAGAGAGAAAGTGAAATCAAAATGACCAAATAAAGCTTGAGCAAATATAGATCAGTAAAAGCAAATGGCAAAATTCCAGCAATTGTGATATAAATCCCCGCGATAGTGTGAAATGCATAAAAATGGAGCAGAGACAGTTACATTTCAAAGACACACTTAACAAGGAAGATTTTTATAGTCACCAGTCTCTCTATCTGTTTTACAATCGGGAACACCCTGACAGAGTCACAGTTGATTGTGTGGCTTTGCCAGAGGCACGGCTTTATGGCTCCATTTGCATGGGAGCTACATACACAGTGGCAAGATCAAGGGCACCGGAGCCAGATGATCAAGGATTGAATGGAGCCTTCAAGTTACTGAAGATATGACCACGGTAAATTACTTAAGCACTCCAATTCTTAATAACAATACTGCCATTTACATTATTATGGGTATTAAAACACACCTGGCGTGCCTATGGTGGTGCTTTGCCCTTATCTAAGCATCACGGTTTATATGAAGATAGGCTATCATACATAAAACAGACATAGAGAACCCCGACTCCCACAGTCCAGTTGTTATGAGAACTGGGTCAGAGCGCAGATGACGATGCTGACCAAGGATGCTCACACCTGCGGGTCTGATCCAATAGGAACAGAGGAGATGGACCATCTCCAACACCCTCCTTGGATCTAGGATATACGCTTTTAGGGACTTAGAAAAGTCAATAATTCAAAACTGTGAGATTGTTTTTATTAATAGGTATTAAAGTTGAATATCGCAGAGAGAGAATATATTTTATGAGGTGGTAAGTTCATGGAACAGTTCAAACACTGGCTTTTAAAAAGATAGCATAGACACAAGACACAGCCGTGACTAAAGGTAATATAAAAAATAAAATTCTCTGATTTAGATGCCAAACTATATGATACAGCAGAATTGTATTCCGTAGTTTTATGTGCTTACATTTTTAAAGGAAAAGATGATGTAAGGCTTCATCTCAGTGAGTCAGAAAATCAAAGTAAAAAGTCCCTATCAGTTGAAAAAAGTGTGTCAAAACAGATAGACAGATCTGTAGATGCACACACACACGGCACTGACTGGTACACAGAAAGAGAGGAAGAGGGAGAGGAACAGAGGGACAGGGAAGGGGAGGGCAGGAGAAAGGGGAGGAATCCTTGTATTCATGGAACTCTCATCTTAGCAGTCTATGAAGATGAGAAAAACATATTTTAATGACAGAAAAAAAATGACATAAATGGTCCAAAACATTCCAATTTTTGGACATATCTAATTTAATCATCTCCTTAGTTATCTGTAGCCAGGGCTCTCATTATTCAATTTGCGGAAGAAACTGATGCATCTCAAGCACCCTCTTGAGAATGCACTCCATGATTAAAACATCAGCAAAATTACCAGGACTCTTACTATTTTTAAAACCCTTATTTGCTCTCTCCCCACCCTTCATGAACAGATGGTAAAATTAAGTAAAATGCTATAATGCTTCCTGTTTATTAAGTATATAACATGTGCTAAAACCATTCTAAGGTATTTCTAAAACAATCCTCGTACTTCTATTATTTCATTATTTCTATTTCATAGATGAGAAAATGGAGGTCGGGAAGACAACATAGTATTCTTCTACTAGAATGCAGACATTTTATGTTGTCTATAATTGTCATTTCACAGAACCTTCCAGAAGCTTTGGGACTGATAATTAATCCAGGTTCTGAATTACTTTTGGAAAATAAAAACAAAAACAGGTAAGTATGTACTTAACAGTTATGGTCAATGGAACCAAAGATAACGTACATGTCGAGAGTGCAAAAGCTGGGGTGTGAACGCATCTGGGAGCCATTTGAACCAGGTAAAGGCAGGAGGCTCTGGTTCTAATACACACACGGGACAGAGGTTCTAGGAAACAGGGGCCCAGTGAAGTGGAACCTGAAGCTGAGCTGCCCACAGAAAATCAGAAATCTCAGTGTGTGTAAAAAGGACTCTGAAACAATTCCAGTCTCCAGTTCCGGGAACTACCAAGGAAACCTGTGCTCAGAGGCCAGGCTAAAATAAAACACACTCTTGAGAATTCAGGAACCTAAGTTACAGGCAGGTATGAAATTCACACCAATCTAGTGTACCGTGAATGAGTTGAGGAATTAGTAGGAAACCTATGATTGTGAAAATGGAGAGCACTGGGGGTCCTGTCCTGGAATAAACACAAAACCTCCCTTCGTAGATGCTTCCCAAGGCCCAGACACTTGGGGTGCCCATGAACACCACCCCGAGGATACGAGCTCAGTGTTCATCAGGCATACAAAGAGGCCTGCTAGGAGGGAACATTAACATATGGAAGAATCGGGATGGGTTTTTTCCAAGTAAAAATTCATTGGTATTCTAATGAAAATCTCAACAGGAATTTTAGCATAAATTAAGAAGATGATACTATAATCCTAATGGAATTGTAGAAGCCAAAATAGCCATGGCACTTTTGAAAAAGAAGAGGTTTATTATCCATCCACAATAGTTAAAACTGGCTAGATGGAAAGGAGCTCGAATTCAAACTCCATCCAAGCACAGATGGTACATGATACATGATGAAAATAGCTTTGCACATCAATGGGAAAGCACTGTATTAGCGTTCCTCAGAGAAAAAGAGCCAATAGGATATAAAATGTGCATGTGTATATACAAAGATGTGCATTTACTTATACATAATGTTTACATATGTAGTATCTGTGTATATGTGTGTGTATGCATGTGTATATATATAGAGAGAGACAGACAGACAGAGACAGAGAGAGACAGAGAAAGAGAGACAGAGAGAGGGGAGAGGAAGTATTTATTTTAAGAAACTGGCTCACATGATTATAAAGCTGTAGAGGCTGGCAAGTTCATAGTTTTCAGGATATGCCAACAGGAAACCCAAGAATGAGTTTATGACGTAGTTCAAGTCCAAAGTCAGTCTGCTGTCAGAATTCCCTTTCCTAGGAAAAAGTTCATTTTTTTTTCTCCTAACACCTTCAACTCATTAGATGAGGCCTACCTACACTATAGACGGCAATTTACTTTACTCAAAGTCTACTGATTTAAATGTTAATCTTATCTCTACAATACTTTCATTGAACTTCTGGAACAATGCTTGTCCAAATATCTGGGAGCCACGGTCTAGCTAAGCTGACATAAAACTAAGCATCACAAGCCCATCTCTTGTGAACTTGGAACCCATATACATCTCCTACACTATACTTGATCCCCAAATAAAGTCAATAATAACAGGGCCACAATTCTGGATAGGTCTACAAGAGGTGTTGACTTTCTTCCATAATATTGAAGTATTGTCGGCTATAAATCATAATATTTAATTTCCAAGAAATCAAGGATACTAATGCCACCAAGGACTTGGCGTCCTCTTCAGGGGGAAAGTTAGTACATCCTAGGTTGTACTCAGGATGACTGTATTATGTTACACAGAAGTATGACTTTATTATGGTGGTTAGGGACTAAGTATGGTTTAAAAAGGTGTATATAAGCACCAAGCAGAGACATAAAATTTACCATCACGAGAGTAGTCAGGAAACTTTCCTCTGGGATTCAGAACCCTCCCCTCAGCTGCCTGCTGGAGGCTTTCTGGAAGGCCTCAGAGCACTTCACGCCCTGCACGACCACACGAACCACAGTTCCGCGTGCCCAAACGTGAGCCTCTCCAGCTGCCGTGTACCTAAGCAAAGGGCAGCGTTCCCCGCGGGCCATCCTCGTTACTTAATGGGAACCCAATAAAAAGGAGTGAAAATGTTAACTATTAAAAATCATGTTATCAATCCCCTTCTAATCCACTTTCTTCAACATGTTTATAATACTTAATTTGGTTTTCAGGATGCTAATTAAATTAAGTCACCTAAAGATTTCTGGTACTTTTACTATTTTATAATCTCAAAAATCCAAGTTTATTCCTAAATCATGTACATTTAAAGTATGTTTCTGTTTAATTTTTTAAAAGTACTTAAATATTTTATTTAAAAGATAGACCAATATTCCATAATTTTAGGACATTAATATAAACTTTCCTGTGAAGTTTTACACCAGAAAGCTTTACACTTACAATTAGTGGAATTGTACAAACTAATGTAATTGGAAATCTGAAAACAAAAGATGATTGAACACACTTCAATATTCAGAATAGCTTTTGGGAATATCATCAGCTAAGCAAAGTAAGTCAGAAAAAATTAAGAACCATATGATTTCACTCATATATGGGATATAAAACTGAAAGCAACCAATAAAAAATTAAGAAAAACAAAAACTCACAGACTGATATGGTGGTTACCAGAGGAAAAGGGGGTGGGGGAAGTGACAGGCACTCGAGTGAAATGCACGGTGATGGAGACGGTCTGACGGCGGGCCGTGGGCACACCGTGCAACCACAGATCCATATCACAGAAATGTGCACCTGAAACCTGCATCCTCTTATTAACCAATGTCCTCCCCACGCATTCAATGAAATAAAACTTTAAAAAGAATACCTTTTGGAAACATGTTTTGCATTTTAACAGAAAAAGACCTTTCAAGAATCCTGCTGATTGCTCTCTTTGGTCATTAGCTTTTATTTTTACCTATTCTCTTAAAAATGTTTAGTGTGTTCATGCCTGCTATGGTGAAATTGTCAGGCAAAACTGAGATAGATTTGATATTCCCTGTCTATATATCCTTGAGCCTTTGACTCCAGACCGAGATACTATTCCTTAAGATGGTGTGAATGTGAACTGATAAAAAAACAACAGAAACACATGGACCAGCTAAAAAGCATGGTTAGGAGTGAACTGGCCGCCCCAGCTTTTCCCGATTGTAAAACCAGAGACAGAAGTGGCCACAGACGGCAGAGCTGCTGCCACTTGGTTGAGACTTCACAGCCCACGTGTGCTCATTTCCGCCCGGCCCCTCTCTCTCTGAGCCTGTTCCCGTTCCATATACTTTTCCCTCATTAGCACACTTGTCTTGGGGGATTTCGATTGAGGAGGTTTGCTCTTCTCCGTATCCTTGACACACAAACTACATAAAATTCCTTAACCAAAAAAACACTGCATACTCAGTGTTTGTAATGGAGTGTTATAATTAATAAATGTACTGAAGGGTGAAAATAATGGGTATTAATCATTCATTCACACTCTATAAATTACTGCATTTTTTCAGACACACATACAAACTATAAGTCTTATTAATAGCACACTATTAGAAAACAGACACTTTGAAACAAATGAATATTATTTCAGACATGGTGCTCTTTCATGCAACAATTGCCAAAAAACAAAGGTTTATCATGTTTGAATATATTAGGTTGCTTCCATATAAGTGTATTATATGCTGAAAATTAAACATCTATTAGTATTATATTTATATGTTATTTAAAAAGGAAATCAATTTTATTCATATTTTATAGCTTTACTTACAAACTAATTCCCAAGCAAACCTTCATCTTACTTGGAATTTTGTTTTCAATTTTGTGTATTACTTTTTCCTATAAATATTGTTCAGTTCAATATTCAGACCTCATACAGGATAGCTATGGCTCACTCCCACGTGATCATTTGGAAGAGGTTAGTGAAGGAAAGTTTGGGAAGGGCTAAGGAAAAACAGGAAAGAATGGTGCATGCGTCAGGTCTGCTGACCATGGGTGGATGGATGGGTGGGTGGCATCTGACCACAATGGGCCTGGGGAGGTCGCAGGTGCCTGGATTCCGGGAGAGGGTAACTGGGGACCATTCTCTTTCTGCCTTCTGGGAAAAGACCCCCCACTGCTGATCTAAATTTCCCAAGTAAAGACATGATTCATAATGATGTTCACTACCAGGAAGGGGAGGTAAAATTCCCAGTATCAGTTTTCCTAGCCCCCAAAAAGAATAATTGAGGTTATATACAAAGGTACAAGGGAGAACTGATATCTTCCATGGAATCATTTTGTATTTTTTTAATATCCCCTAGGCTAAGATCAGCCCAGATGATGCAGCCCATCGGAGGCCAGCATTCCAGGGCATAGCAGCGGGGCAAGACCGGAGAACCTGGAGGGGCAAGTGAAACATACCCAGGGCGGCCTGTGTCTGTGATGTCATCATTACATAACAGTAATATAGAAAATCGTGACTCTGCTTTTACTTTGCCGCGTGACTAAAGACAGATAAAATGAAATGGCTTTCCATTAGACTATAATAAAACATAAGCAGTAACTAAAATACAGACTAAAAAATAATGTTTCATTCTTCTCCATGTCCTTTTTAAGTACAGAGTCTACTCTATAGTGATGGATAGTTCACAGCACATAAGCCAGGTAGGTTTCCCTGAGATGATACCTGATTAAATTTGCTGGCCAAAAAAGTCATATTGGATTAAGCCACAATCACATCCCATATTTTAGTACATTTTCCTCACAGCTACTCAAAACTTCACAGATCAACTCCCTGGAGTGTGTCTGCATGCTGCATATGCATTTGTACCATCAAAGATAGGCATGCTTCCCTCCCTAAATCTTTATATATAATGTTAATTATTTGGGGGGAGCTATGAAAACTTATACTTAGAATTTAATCTTCCTTTTCCTGGCAGCAGACATCATTGTTAAGTCCTATCTTTATTCAGAATATTTAAATGTGGCTTCTTTTTTAAAAGATTTCATCTATCTATTTTTAGAGACAGGGGAAGGGAGGGAGAAAGAGAAGGAGAGAAATACATCGATGTGTGAGAGAAACATTGATCAGTTGCCTCTTGTATGTCTCCAACCAGGGGCCTGGCCCACACCCAACTATGTGCCCTGACCAGGAATCAAACCAGTGACCTTTAAGTTTGCAGGATGACGCCCAACCCACTAAGCCACACCAGTCAGGGCTAACTGCGGTTTCAATATATTGATTTAATAATAGATAATTTTATAACCCATTATTGTCTATACACAATTTAATTATAGTTAACAGAAAAAATGTGTTCATCACAATTTGAGCCATTTACGTCTGTCTGAACAATTAATCATTCAAAGCTTGTCTGGAAGTTGGTCAGATTATGGTGCTAATGTACCACCAACCCGGAATCACACACAGAGAAATGGAGTCAGTATTTTGCTTCTAGAGCAGTTTTCTTACAAGCACATTGCAACAGGAAATACAGGAGAACTAATGAGGTATTAATACATGAATGACAACACTGCTGTTTAGCTCAGCCAAGCCCGGTCAGCTAAGCAGACCCTCAAGGAAGGAGCAGAGGGTTTCACAGCTCTCACTGGGAACCTTCCAACACTGTCCTGGAGCTGAGAAACTCCACGTTGGAAGCTGGGGAAGGGAAAGTGAGAAGACTAGAACAGCGCATCAAACAGGGGAAAGCCACAGTACTTCTTCTGAGAGTGGTTTGGGGATCTCACCATGAGCTTAGGGGCCTATTGTCCGTGACATACTCTGCAATACCCAACAATTAAAGTGGTGTTTACACATGTGCTCACTGTGGGAAGGACTGGTGCTCACACACAGATAATTTGAGACACACCTGTTCACATGACATTTCAGTAAGTATAATTTCTTTACACCAAGAAAAAGAAAAAGGCGTATAAGATAGGGATAGTTTTGAAATCTCAATTGCTAAAAGAAAGTAAACATACAATTATTGAATTAAGTGAAATAAAGAATTCATCAATCCAAACACATCACTTTATCAGCATTTGTCCACCAAACATGTAGTGACTTTTTTCATACAATTTTTTTTCTGAGGAACTAAAGATATTACATTTATACTCTTCTTAAAGAGGAAAGTAACATCATGCTTACCTTAGATAGTGAGCAACAGCATAGAAAACAGAGTTCAGGGCTTATAAAGGACTATTTATAAATAAGCATTTATTCTAATATTAATGATCATTAAATTGAGTTCAGCACCAAGCATCTTTTTAGCAGTAGACTTATCTATCAAAAACACAGATAACACCTCTGTACCACTGTAATTCATATCCATTTTCAGAACAGGCTTATGGTAATGGTTGTGGTGCAGTAATCCTTAAATCCGTGTTCTATTATATTGGAATTCCTCCAGGCAGAATACTGCACAAGACTTTTATACCCATAAAGTGGGCTTTTACTGCTCCCGTTAGATAGTCACGTTTTGTCTTGCCAGGTAGCAGCTGTTACAACAGAACATCATGAGTTTTATATTCGTGTTGAAGCTATAGCTATTTTTAACACTTTTATCTTAACCTTTCCTTATACTAGAGTTAAGTGGTAAACACAGCAGCATATTAGAGTATCACAGCATTAGAGCATTCTGGAAAAAGACATATTGAGCGTAATGCTGTCTCACAGTTTGGTTTAATTATACAGATTTTTGCTAATGATTACTTCCTCTCACTTAAAGTTTAGCATAAACTGCATGTTAAAATAAGAAAAAAATCAATAGTAAGAAAGTGAGCAGTTGTGTTTAATAACAGGAGTTTTGTAAATATTGCCTAAAATAGAAAGATACAAAACATGGCTATTATTAATATATACATAGACACACACATACAATTCTGAAGTTAAATTCCTAAAGAAACAATAAAAAGAGTTGAATATGGACTCCAGGAAAGGGAGAGGAAGGTGAGATAAGAAGTCCCTATTATTTCTCTGGCTGGCGTGGCTCGGTGGGTTGAATCCTGGCCTGCAAACCGAAATGTCGCTGGTTCGATTCTAGGGCACATGCCTGGGTTGTGGGCCAGGTTCCCAGTAGGGGGCACACGAGAGGCAATTGTACATTAATGTTTCTCTTCCTTTCTTTCTCCCTCCCTTCCCGTCTACCTAAAAATAAATAAATAAATATTTTTAAAAAAAGAAGTTCCTATTATTTATTATAAACTTACAGTACTCTGACTTTTGAAACGGCATATTAGCACTATTTTAATACAAACATATTAAATTAAAAGAAGACATCTTAAACAAGTCAGGTAAACATAAAGACACAAGAAAAATTCAACATAGTTTTACATGGGCTAACAAAACCGCAACAAGTGCCTGCACATACACCATATAAGAGCATTTGATTTCATTCGGGACCAGGACACTGACTGAAACAAATCAAGGGGAAGGACGATAAGGAGGGTGAGACACTAAGACCGTAAAAATTGAAATGATTCCACTTCTTAGGATGGCTATGACATACATTAGTCCCTGAAGAGACTTTGAAGGTCATTTGGTCAATTTTCTCACTTTACCAACAGAGAGATCTAGGATTAGAGAGAGCATATTGTTTGAGGTTGGCCACACATTAGTTAACAGCAAACGGAGACGGGCGGACTCTCTCGTCTACAAGCTGGGACCTGTTACCCACCAGTGGCCTAAAATCAGACACTTTTCTTTGCCAGAGGGCTGCAAAGAGAGTATTGTTCAAAAGGGAGAGATTGTTACAAATGACACACGACGGTCTGCTTCCTGTGCATCCAGACAACTGTAGAGTTACTACTGAATTATACTCAAGACGGGAAAGCTGGTCAATTTGGTCTATTCATAAATGCAAAGTTTGTTTTAAAATGATTCAAAAACATTTTAAACATTTGTGAACATCATGAAAAGTACACAAACACACATGATGAATGGATCGATGGGTGAAACTTACATGTTTTGATGTTTGTAATGGTCCTGTTTTCAAGTTTTCCCAAGTTTGGTATTTCATGTTGAGGAGTTGAAGCACTTAATTAATTTTGGAAAATGGCATACTTTAAAAAATACTCTGGTATTTTCTATAAAAAATATAAAAAGGCAGACTAACAGTTGATTTTGTCCCATAAACATAAAAAAAATAAAAAGTAAAGGTTCTATATAAATCTTTTTACATATATATATGTATGTTAAACATATAAATGAATGTATGTATTACATCTGCAAAGTTCAATCTATCATTTTAATATATACTTTCCTTTTTAATTTATTTTATTTTTTAAGATTTTTATTTATTTTTAGAGAGGGGAATGGAGGAAGAAAGAGAGGGAGAGAAACATCAATGTGTGGTTGCCCCTCACATACCCCCAAATGGGAACCTGGCCCACAACCCAGGTGTGTGTCCTGACTGGGAATCAAACTGGTGACCCTTTGGTTCCCAGGCCTGTGCTCAATCCACTGAGTAATACCAGCAAGGGCAATACATTTCTTTTCATTTAAAAATTAACTGCTTACTGAGAATTTATTATTTCAAGATACTGAAAAGTTTCCTTATGTGTATTAATTCATAAAGTACAACATTATTTATTAACATAATTAGAAGTAAAACTGAGAATTCAGAGCTATATTTAAAAAGGATTTTTCTTTAAGGTTATTGAAATTTTAAAACCTTACATATTTACCAAAAAAGAATGTGGTCAAATTAATTAGATTAGTTAATGGAAGTAATCTTCAAAAACTATTCTAGAAGTAAGTTCAATTACATTATTTCTGCTTTATTACTTGAACCTCACAAAAGTGGTGTCGTGTTTTGCGTACGTCCTGTCAGTTCAGTTTGCTCCTTGCCATTGGAGCACCTAGCTGCTGCTTTGAAAACGTGTAGAAAGTTAACCGATACTAGCTAATTAATTTTGGACAAGTGACATCCTAAATACAGATGTTGCCCTGGCTGATGTAGCTCAGTGGATTGAGCACGGGCCTGGGAACAAAACGATTGTGGTTCAATTCCCAGTCAGGGCACATGCCTGGGTTACAGGCCAGTTCCCAGCAGAGGATGCACAAAAGGCAACCATACATTGATATTTCTCTCCCTCTCTCCTTCCCTTTTCCCTCTAAGGATAAATAAATAAAATCTTTAAAATAAATAAATAAATAAATACAGATGTAGCTTTTTAAAAATTGAAAGTAATACAAGACCAATAAAATGTGGCTTTTAATGCCTTTCAAGTCTGTTTAGAGGAAAAAATTCTATTTCAGGATATAGTTCTCTGTCATACAAATCTTTTATTAGAAAAAATGTAATGCTAACATTTTCACACTGTTTAAATTTATCTTTAAAATTTTAAGTCTAATTCAGTATAAAATTTGGGGCCAAGTCATCTCCCCATTCACAAGCTCGGAGTCATTTCGTCATTTAATGTATATATCTGGCTAACTGCATGGTACAACAAAATATGATTTATTAATTAAAACCCATTATTAAGCAACAAGAAGCTCACAGAGAAATTACCTAATAACTTCCCCAGGAATAGAGTTCTACACCTTCTCTAAACACAAGAATGCCTTTTCTTAATGAAAAATATTACACTGTCAACACTTTAATTATATTTAAACATTAAAATCATCACTTAACATTTTTCTACTACCTATTGATATTTAACAATTCCAATTTCTCATGATAAGGTAATTTTTTAGTTTTAATAACTGCCAAAAAGCTAAATAAGAAACAAATAAAACAAAATCCCCATGTGTGAGATGTGAATGTACCTTCTCAGTTGATACACTGATTTGAGATTCCCTTACCCACTTTCCCCTGTTAGACCTGTACTTTTCCCTACAGTGTCTCCTTGTCTGGTTGGCTACTGTCCCGTTGGGAAACCCCTGCACAAAAAAGAACTCTTTGAGCATGTCTATCACTTTCACTTTAAATGTGTAGCTTTCACATATTTGTCACTAATTCCTTGTTCATGTTGCAGGAAGAAAGTGATGGCTGTACATCCGTCCCCTTCTAGAGTAGGGAAATTAAATTCCCTTTTTCTACAGAGTGACATAAAATCTTATTTTGAATCATAGCACACCTGTGCTTTACTGCTTATAATGCCAGATAAATAATCTCTCATTTTTCACGATGCTAAGATTCATTTACTATGCATTTTTAACTAAAAATATGTTCTAGGTTTCCAATACATGAAAAATTATCCAGTCCTGCTGAGGCAGAGACGCATCGCATCATCTCTTTAATTATGGGTAGAGTTACTACTGAGCCATAATGCTATCCAGAGTGTGTAGCTTCTAACCAAGACATCAATATTCATTTTAATTTCTTATAGCCAAGAAATCCTGGTGCCTTTTCTGCGTGTTAAAAGCAATAAGGATACTTTATACTCCTTCAAGGTTCATTTTGATCTCTTTGTAGGTAGCGGATATCCTGACCTTCAGAGCATTCTGCATGGACTCTGGGTACTGACCCATGCTCAGCCTGGCTTGACAGGTACTGGGCACGTTGTCCTCACTGGCACTCTGCCCCATGTGTCTGGGACCTGGCAGTGACATCTTTCAGCTTAGAAAACCCAGCATGAACAACTGTGCTCACAATTCCACACAGTGACATTCAAGAAAAGTTTACTTTTTGGGAAAACAGCAATTTACCCAAGCCAAGTCTATGCAAGCAGTTCCAAACCATCTATATTTCTAAAAGAGAGAAATCTATGTAGTTAGCGTTTTCTGGCAAAAATAATATTCATGATGAAATATGTTGAGATCTCTAAACATATTCAGGACTTAATTTATGTAAAGCCAAACTTCAAGCACGCAAATACATTTCAGCTCTGCATTCTTTTGTAATTTTCATTCAGGAACTCTAATTGAAGAAAATAGCCTTATGTTGAACTGTTTATGCATTTGCGCTTTTAAAAAGTTTACAATAGGAATAAAGTCTTTATAAATCTATAGTTTGAAATATTCAAAAATTATTTTTATACATCCAACTAGAGAAATTTCCTTATGTGAATAATATTACTTAAAATCATTTTATTAAATATTAAAATGATTAACTGAATATGTTTTTTTAAATCAAATGCATATTCTGTTAATGTTAAAAATGTTGCAAAAGTAAGAATGAGGATCACTAAAATACTGGGATTGTTTTCTTTATCGATGTGAGAGAAGACAGTTCTTGCAGTAATTCATGTCAGACTTAATTATACAGTCTATGCAGAAATTGAAATACATCTGGCTTCATTGTGTCCTGATTGCATGATGCTACCCTCTGAGGCCACAGGCAGTGATGTGTTTTAAAATGCCTGAATCAGAGTGCTGGAGATGCAAGAGGTAGCAAGCATCTGCTATTGTCTAGAGAGACAATACTACTCTGCTGGCTCCAAAAATCTGCATTAAAAAAGAAGAGGAATAGATCCCATGCAAAAAAGGTATAGAACATTTATTTATTTATTTTAAGGGCATGAAAGTCCTTTTCTTTTTTTAATTTCATTAAATTTATTGGGGTGACAGTGTCTCACATGTCATATAGGTTCAGGTGAACATTTCTATGATACATGATCTGTATATTGCATTGTGTACCTTTTATTATTAAGCCTGGAAACCCAAATCCTCTTTCTAGGTATGAACAAAGGCCAGCATTTGTGCAAATGATAACCTATGTATCAATTCACACAGATCATGTTTAACTCTGCTGAACCTATTTGCATATAGCAATTGTATTAATAGGACATAACTCAGTGATTTAAAAGAAAAAAGATGAGCAACTTTATCCAAACGAGGTACTTAAGATAAAATTTCATTGTTGTCCAGCAACGAAAAAAGAATGAAATCTTGCCATTTGCACAAGACGGAGGGACCTAGAGTGTATTAAGCTAGAAACAAATCAGATAGAGAAAAACAAGCACTGCATGGTTTCACTTGCATGTGGAATCCAAAAAGAAAAGAGAACAAGTGAATAAATAAAACAAAGCAGAAATAGGCCCATAGATACAGAGAACAAGCTGCCGGTTGCCATAACAGGAGTGGAAAAAATTATTCTGTTGAAATTGTCCATATTTTGAAGCTATCTTTATGGTATATAAAATAATGTTTTGATAGTCTATCCTGCGCTTATCATTTTTAAAACATTCTTCGTTGATCAGCTATCACGGACACTCATTCCTTCATATTTTTCTACATCTTCATATTCAATAGAGGATGCGCGGTCTCTCCCACGCACTTCATGTCTGTTCCGTCATGCCACTGCACTTTCATTGAAGTTGAGTATGTCCATGTGACTCATCTGGGGCAATGAAATGTGAGCGAGAGCGGCTTGTGTCACTTCGAGGTTGACGTTTTCAAAAAAAACAGCGTGTGCTTCAGCACACTCTCTTCCCCAGGCTGAGGCTGGAGTGGAGCAGCACGTTCTCCCGGCCTTCTACGAACAGGTGGAGAGCAGAAAACAAGCCTTTGCTGTTTCACAGCTGTGTAATACCGAGTCTCATTACTAATGGACTTGGAGCAAAAAGAGACTTCAAATAACGTGAAACAAGCTTCACCAGACACAACCTCACTTTTGATCTTCACTTCTCCCTCTCTTTCAAAACAAAAAATTCTAATTTTCAGAAAGTTTCAAGACTTCCAACATAAAAGACTCTACTTTCTTTTTATTGCAACTTTTTTAAGAATATGATTTGCTTATGTTAGTGCACACTGTTTTTACCAAAAAAAACACAATAATTTGTGTAAAAAAGGTGTTTTAAATACCTAGACCTAGACGTCTTATTTCTATTCTTGAATAGATTATTAAACATGAAAATATTGAGAATAGCACAGTTTACCAATTTTAAAGGATGTTCAGAAATCATGAAACTGGTAAGATCAGCATTTGAAGTAATTTTTAATCTCTTCTTTCCTAAAATTTACCTTATTAATCTAATGAGTGTAATAACTTTATAAAGAAGAATACAAATAAATGCCAAGAAGTAAATGAATCATGAGGCTTTTGTTGACATTTTATGTATTGTGTTTGATGGCTTATTGCTTTCAAGGATTTTCCCTCAACAGAAACACTTTAACCCATGTTACTGAAGGAAGATAACAGTTTGATCATCTTCAAAGGGCTCAGACCTTATGTCACTGAATGGCTTTTTTCCAGACTAGCAAGTAAAATGTAAGCTGATTGGAGTCACAAGTATGTCAAGAATCAGTCTAAATCCATCATTAAATAACACACTGCAATTTGAGATACTCTACAAATATTGATAAAATATCATCTTTGAGGTTTTAAAATATCAGTCAATCACATTAACAACATAAAAGATACTGCAAAATTCAAACCACCTCAGGCATTAGAAATAAGAAATTAGCAATCAAATATATGTATAAACCATGCAATTGCTTTGCATTTGGGATCGTATTACAAAAAACATCAATTTTTTCTTTATAAAAGTTCAATTAAAAGCATCTAAATTGTTTTGATTTATTCAAATGCCCTATAAATGTAAATATATAATACTTTGGAATAAATATAAAAATTTTAAAAATAATAAAATATTTAAAAATATTCAATTAGATATCTTTTTAGCTCATAATCTAGTTTGGCCTCATTAATATTTTACTTTACATTAATAAATTAAGAATCATATATATTATAAATTTTAAAATGACATTTTTCTAATTATCACATTTAATTGTAGTTGATTCTCAAATAGAAAAAAAAAACAGGAATACATATCACAATGGAATGCTTTTAAATATTAGAAGGCAAGGAATACAGGTATTTAAAACATGTTTTTAGTGTTTTACTTTCTATTTTTCCCTTGAAATTCATGTTCTACTATGGAATACTATGCAGCAGACAGAAAGAAGGAGTTCCTACCCTTCAGAACAGCATGGATGAAACTGGAGAGCATTATGCTAAGTGAAATAAGCCAGGTGGCAAAGACAAATATCATATGACCTCATTTATAAGTGGAACCTATTGAGCAAGACAAACAAACTAGCAAAATAGAACCAGAGACATGGAAATAAGGAACAACCTAACAGCGACCAGAGAGGAGCTGGGAGGGAATAATGGGGGAAATAATGGAGGAGGAGGGCCTAATCAAGGAATGTGTATAAAGGACCCATGGTCATGGACAACAGGGTGGGACTGACTGAGGGAGCATGGGGCAGGGAGGGTCAGGGGAGAGCAACAGGCGAAAAACTGGAACAGCTATGATTGAACAGCAATAAAAAAAGAAAAGCTACATTTGGATTATTTTGAGATGAAGCCTATTGAGAAGAAGCAGATGCAAGAAAGGTTTCTGTCTCCCCACTATTTGTGTAAAAGCAGGACATAAATACACAGAGGTGTCCCTCTCCTGTCCTGACCAGAAAAACAAGAGTTGGTTGCTGGAGACTACTTCAGACCTATCAGCCTGGAGAAGGACCCAGAAGAGTCAACAGAGCAGACCTTCCTAACTAGCTTTCATCTACCATAAGTTCCTCCCACATATTTCCCTTCCCACTGTTTGTCACCCTTGAAGCCTGAAACTTCTTTTCCGTGTCATGCCATTTCTGCACAAATGTACTGCTATTTGTTCCAGATGTTATCTAAACCAGAGTTCTAAGCTATTGCTTTGAGCTACTCATTTTTCCCTGGGGGCTCCCCATCTATACCTGAGATATGCATGTCAACCTGTCTTTTGCCATAGGGACCCCAGAGAGAAATTTGAAGGATAGAGTGAAATTATTTTCTTTGCCTATAAATATTTAGCAAAAAGTATCAAGAATGTGCATTCTAAGTAGTAGTCATGAAGAAATATACTTTTCAGAGTTGCATGAGGTGGGACCTGTATCTTATACCATTTCAAATGGAAAATGAAACAACAAACTAAGGGTTTCTTCCCAAGGCCCGATGCCCTACTTCAGTGGCTGTGGAGATGTGTCTATTTCAAACAATTGTCGAACCTATTCTTTAAAAGAACGTCAGTAAAAATTACCTTTTCTGGAGTATTTCCCTAACGATCATGCTCTCTAATTTATTTCATTAAATATCCATGCATTAATTGGTTCATTCAGTAAACATGTAACAGTGCACACTACAGTGAATCCAGTAGCGGGGGCAGAGACAGATAATGCAAGATTCCCACTCCAGATGATGTGTCATAGAATTGCACACTTGAAACCTTTGTAATCTTATTAACCCATATCACAATAAATTGAATTTAAAAAGAACTCTCACCCGCAAGCCTTCACAGCACTGCTTTCAAATCACCTGGAGCAATATGATGAGACTTGACACGCACATTAGAGATGTATCACCTTTTGAATACATTTACATTATCAAACCAAGAACTTTAGATTTAGTCAATGGGAAATTGAAAACCACTTAAAAAACTGACCATTCCTGTCAATAAGTGAATACAGTGGCTTCCTTTCTTTAGGCCTTCCAAGGATCATTTCTTTCCAGTTGTCTTTATTGGCAGCCTCTCACTCCCACACCCCACCACGAACTTCACGTAAGTAGAAAAGGAAGTTAAAGGTGAATGTGTAATACATCCTCCCAGCTCCAAATAATTATTTCCCATGGCCTGGTAAGACTAACTAATAGACTAAACCACATAAAATAGAAATTATTCAACCATCTTCTTTTTATTCAACAGGGATGGAGGGAGTTAAATGTTGTCTGAAAAGAATTAACGAGGTTAGAAAGAAGACAGTTGAGCTATTAATTAGTGAAAGGAGGTGGGGCAACTGGGACCCATTCAGGTCAAGAATTTCAATTGCCAGATTAATTTACTTGGGAAATTCGCTCATCAACTCTAGCTCTTAAAATACCCTGTGTTGTGTTTTAGTGGTTTAATAAATAATGATGATTAATCAATCCACATTTTTTTAAAACAGAAGTATACCTATCACCCATTGCCTTCAAAAAGTATAAAATATTTTTCCTTCACCATGTATTAAATATAAGAATAATACTGGAGAAATTAGTATATTCTTGGTTATATATATGTATGATTATATATAACATATATAATATATATTATATCAGATATATAGTATACATAAGCAACTATGTAGGCTTATTATCAGGAAACATTATCGCCAAGTTAATCAATTGAAAGTGACCTTGAGAATGCAGGAGTATGCTTTGTCAAATTTTATTTGTCTCTTCACTCATTAATTGGGAAAATTCAACCCTACCATGTGCCAAAATGAGGGCCAGGCAAAACAAGATGAATAATAATGATCTTCATCTTCAAAAAGCTTACAGTTACAGGAAATCAGACATGGGGACTGTAATTATAATACCTTATGGCAAATACAGTGACAGAAAATGCACTAATGATTATACAAACACTGAAGAAAGTTGTTTTTTTTTAAAATCTCATTCTTAAAGACAAATGCTTTCAAATGCTTAAGGAAAGCTTTGTGGATTACAGAATATCTACCTGAATCTTAAAATTCAGAAAGGATTAGTCAGGCAAGAATTACAGTCTGAAGGGACAGCAAGAGGAGGAGTGCGGTGGATAAAAACAAGGTGTACGGAGAACCAAAGCAGGTAGGTTGTCTGGTGCATGTGTTTCTGGGCATGGGGAGGTGGTGAACTGTGTGTTGGGAGCAGTAGTGATAAAACGCATGCAAGGATTTCAAAGACCATATCAAAAAGAGAAATATATGATCCAATTTGAAGCAATGGACTTTTATGTTGTAAACAGCCTTAATCAAATCCGATTTGTTTTTTGAATTACCTATCTCCCCCTCTTCCTGATGAATGAATTCCATATCAAGAAACAACAAATGAAAAGGTCAGTAATTTTAAATTAAATTATGACTAAACAAATGCAGAACTTGAATAGATTTTTAAAAATCCATTGCTCCAGCGCAGGTTGATGGCTAAATCTGAGGAATATACAGCCAAAAGCACAACAAGGAATGAGAAGAATTTGACATTAATGAAAATTAGACTTGATGAGAATTTATTCTAGAATTATCTCCAGTGGTACTAAGAAGGTGGCTTGGTATAGAAAAATGTAAGAATAGTGATTGGTTACTGAGGGTTGATAGGGAAGACTCAAGGGCAATTTAAGTCCTGGAAGTAAAACAGCTGACAGATTGGTTGTAAAAAGTAAACAAACTGTTTAAAGGTGAACTCGGAACGATGCAACATACTAGAAAGTGGTGTGGAGATAGATGGAGCTGATCTTGTTTGACAGTTTTAGGGAAACGGGATGGGTGGTATGTCAGTGCTGTGTGCTTTGACAACAGCATGCACCACATTTTTAACAAGACGAAGTTTACTATCAGTATTCTATTATTCTCAGGTAGGTAGAGAAGACTAATTTTTAAAGTAATCATTATCACCACAGACCCAGTCCCTGGGAAACTGACTCAACATGTTCATTTCAAACAAAATGTTCTTCAGTGTTCACTATGTCAAATGCAGTTTAAATCATGATAGACTGAAATTGTGATAGAAGGGGATATCAGATAAAATTTAAACAAATTCAGTTTTGTAGAAAATGAAATTAGCAGTCTACTAGAATTGCTTGCCCAGAGTCTGTCACCTACTCAATGAGCGTGTGCCACACCCCAGGTTTTCTCTTTTTATGGTTTGTGTGCGATACTACACAAAACTGCGCTTTAAGAAATCCCTAGGCCTTCTTCCAGTCTAAGGACATAGATATCCGCCTCAGCTGGCTATGAGAAAGTGGTCCCGTTCCTCGGGGACCTGCATAGGGATTGGAGAAGGGCACAAGGGACACAGGCATCTAGAGGCAGAGATGGACATGTGGACACTGGAGCAGGCACAGAGCACACTCTGCCCTACTCACTGCCTCGTTCCGCTCTGGGTGCCAACCACGCTGCAACCCAGGTTGGCGTGTGAAGGCTTTGAAGACACAGCCCTCACCGCTTCCTCTAGCGGAGGGGGCTCCAGGATGGAGAAATGAAGTGTGCCGTTTTGAAGAACAGTGCGGGTGGGGTCATACACCTTCCTAAGCTGAGAAGTGAGACTGAGGCTTCCCCCGATAAAGTGAACCAAAGAGGAAACAACCACACTACCACTTTAAAACAAATGTTAAAATAGCAACCAGCCAACTAAAAAAACCACACGTGAGTAAACAAATTTGGGGGCAAGTTCTGGCTCTCACTAGTCACGTCCATCTTTACGTGATAAAGAAATAGAATTGGCAGTGTTTACTGTTGAAGGTATTTTTTAAATTTCTATCTTAAAGGGATGTAAATCCAGTGACTCGGGTTTACCTTCAAGTTACACTATTAAAAAAATAGTTTCTAAACATTTACTGATATACTTGTGGCTTAATGTTTCTCCAAAATTGTATTCCAACTAATTAAAGCTAATTTATTTATTCTCCAGAATGCCAAGGTCTGTGGCTTGACCAACAGAGCATACGGGCTGTGTGAAGTCAATGTGGGGAAATTCCCCAGGGAGGCGTGGGTACAGGGAGAAAATAACTGGTAGGAGAAAAAAGGAAGACCAATAAGTAATACACATAAAAGTGTATAGTATATTAAAAGCTTTCCAGTAATACATCACACATTCAGTGTTTACTTTAGAGGACTCTCTAGTGAAGACGCTTTATGTATATTTAACTGCCAGGAATAGCTGATCCATATGCTTCCTAAAACTAGCCCATCGCATAAAAGAGTGTTTCTAATCAATTTAAAAAGCTATCACAATGCAAATAAAACTTAGTGAAGTATCCCAGAATAAAAATCTATATATTAATACTGTATAATACTTAAAATCCTTAAATAAAATATTAACAAGTTAAAAATTCTTTCAGTTCATATTTTCATTGTTAACAATTTATGCTATTTCAAAAACAGTATTTTCCCATTCATGCTCATACACAAACATTTATTTATATAATAATAATTGCTGCACTTTAATAGAAAATATTGGGAGAATTTAGGAATCAAAGCAATATTATTATTACCTGCAATCAGTTGAAAAGAATATGGTAGCCTGAGCTCCCAAATAAAAATTTTCCTTTTGTTTCTTTTTCTTTCCCTCTCACCCTCTCTCCCTTCCTTCCTTCCTTCCTTTTTCTTTATTTTGTCTTTCCTTTTTTCCTTCCTCCTTCCTTCCTTCTTTCTCTTTTCTTACCAAAATCTGTAATATTCTGTTTAGAATATTTCAGACATCAAATGTATCTCTCTTTAACTATAGCCTCAATCCAGGTTTATAGTTAGATGTTAAGTACATAACAAAAGCAAAGATATCTTTCTTAATATCCATTTAATCATCTTTAGACAGCTAAAACTTTCTTACAGGAGATTTGGTACAGAAAGAGACAAACGCCTAATTCTTCACTCAAAGCCTACAGAAGGTCTGCTCAGCTTCCTCGGGCCTTCCTGTTCCTTGCTTTGATTTTGGAACTCACTGTCTCTCCAACTTTCTCTGAACTATGTCCAATTTCTAAGCTTCGCCTATTAATTGCAGCAACCCTAGTTTGTCTCCACAACGCGTAAGGGTATGGACTGCACCTTTTTTCTGCACAGAGCGCAGCATGCCTTCCCCGAAGTCTGGCCAGTTGCACCTGCCTCCCGAGTCTCTTGCTGCTGTTGTTAACGCCTGCGCACCTGGGCCCACTAGTTCCCAAATGCCTTCCTCCTCGGTGGGTGGCATCCTACAGTGAAAAAAGAAGCTTTCTTCTGATCCGCGCACAAGAGTTATTTCTGAAGGAAATATCCAGGTTTACTAAATAATTTGCTCCTAACCAGAATGAGAAACTATATTACATGTTGGTAGGTATCACCTCTTCAGATATACTCACAATAGTTGGGATATCGCATAGCAAGGATCTCAGAACATGCAGTTCCCATTATCTTTCCATGAATGAATTTAACAAAGCTAAACAATTAAAACGAAGTGATCTTAAAAGAGAATAAGCCCCATGTTTCTGTACAGTGAAAATATGCTTATTCATAGCATCAAAGTAAAATTGCCTATTTGGCATGGTGTGATCTGAGGCATGCTTAAAAGGCTGTCAGTTCTCCAAATATGCACACTTTCTGTACAAAGATGACACTCCTATGGCTTGAAAACATTACCATGTCCTTAAGACTCTGACATAATGCCTGTCTCATGTTGACTAAATGATGAACCGAGAAGATGTTAATGCAATACCAAGGGTTTTGCCCCCTTTCAAGCTTGGTGCCTGACCTTTATGACCATCTAGAGGGCAGCCCAACTACATTAATTGATATTAGTTGCTATACACACACATACACACGTGTATAGGTATATGTATATGCATATATACACACATATATTTCTAGATCCCTGCTTCCCTACCTATGTTTACATAAAGAATTATATTATAAAAATATAGAAATGTGAAGGCAGCTAGACAATTCATTGGGGTTAAAGAAGTTTTTCTTTTGCTTCGCTTTCTGTTTAATGGAGAGAATAACATATTTGCAAACTCGTGGAAATAATATAACAGAGGAGGAAAAATATAACAGAGATGCAAAAATAAAAGGGATAATTGAGTGATACCTTTATGTGAGTATGAGAATATGCCATCAAGTGTAGAATTATATGCTTAATTAAGTCAAGAGTAGAGACAGTTCTTTCGAGATAACAGGAGAAAAAGTGGAGGATTTGAACTTAGATGTCATATACACAGTATATCATGCTTGTGTGAGATTAATTATTTTGCGACTGCTATTATTTTAACTTCATTATATAAAACTCCATAAGAAAGACAGTATTTGTCATGGTATAGAAATAAAGCATTTTCTTCTTTTTTTCCAAAATATAAAATTAAGAAAATTATAAAACCCAAACAAAATAGACAAACACTGTGTTTTCAAGTCAAGACAATATTTCGAATCAAACTGAAGCAGAACAAAACAAAATGACTTCCATCCTGTGGACGCTCTCCTCTGAGTGCCACTGGAGTCACTAGAATGGATACGTAAAAACAACCACAGCAGCGGTAATGATAGTGACCCTCAACTGTTGAGAACCTACCACCCGCCAGGTGCTGTTCCACAATTGTTTCCTGTAATAAGTCGTTTGAATCTCATTGCAGTCCCCTGGTGCAGGTCTATTTCACTCTTTATAGCTAAGGAAACTAATGAACAGAACATCTATGTAATTTATACAAAATTATATATCTTAGTCCTGGATCAGATAGTTTAATACAGATAGGTAGGCTTTATAACTTGAGTCTTTAAGTATTATGTTTTTAGGTCTTCTGCAAAAAAAATATGCTTCCTGAGCTAATCTCATTTCTCAATTAGCTAATGTTAACAGTTGAGATAAACAATTAAAATAATGTGCCCTGGCTGGCATGGCTCAGTGGATTGAACACTGGGCTGCGAAGCACAGGGTCCCTGGTTGGATTCCCAGTCAGGGCACAGGCCTGGGTTGCGGGCCAGGTCCCCAGTAGGGGGCGTGCAAGAGGCAACCGCACATTGATGTTTCTCTTCCTCTCTTTCTCCCTCCTTTCCCCTCTGTCTAAAAATAAATCAATAAAATTTTTAAAAACTAATGTTCATTTTCATATATGAAGCATGTTAATCGTGATTATTTTGGAGAGGGTCCATCTTCCCTCTTATTCTGTTGGCTCTCTCTCTTTGGCCTCTCCTTCCCCTTCTCACCCGTATCACACACCTGTACCTCTCAGTATATTAATCCTTTAATAACCCATTTGCAGCTCAGTCTATAATAATACACATTTTTTTCTTGTTCTTATAATTATAGCTAGTGTACTAGGACATATGTCTCAACACACAAATGCAAATAAATGCCTTGAAGCAGCTATAATTTTGTGTAGTTGAAATTTTTCATAATAACAGTAAGTAGAAGCATTAATTAATGAAATGGGAATTTATTTTTCAGAATAATATTTGATTATGAAATGACTAAAATTACCATATAGTCACTGAAATTAAAGAGAAAGAGGTAACATGAAGTGAATTTTGCATACTTTCCATTCCACCTATCATAGAAAGGGCAAAAATTTGTTAATGATCTTATTATGAAAAGTACTAACAGAGAAAAACAAGAGAATCCAAAACAGAGACTCTTAAATATCACTGCTTCTAAGGAGGGGTAGTGAAATTGTTGTTATTGAGAAAGGAGAGATGTATGTGAATATTGTTGCTTTTTGCATGTCTTCTATACTATTTGACTTTCAATAAATAATTTTTAAATCACTAATAGAAATCAGATAATAGCACTGAATAAATAAAAAATCAGTGCTGACTATCACGAATTAAGTACCATCCCTTTCTATTTATTCTAATAATTTCCATGAAATGTATAAAGTGACTCTCTCACTGATTTGTTTGGAATTTTATTGGTAATGACAATACAAGCTTCAAGGACATCTATTCTCCAAAACTCCAATGAAGAGAAATAATTCACAAGTTGGTGCAATCTTCCACAGAATATGACTCGCTGTTATTGCCTACCATCGCCACTTTGATCAAGAATGTTCCCTATTGCGCTATAAAGCAAATAATATAATATCAAGAAATCATCCCAAATATTAAAAAAAACCTGTTTTGACTATATATTTTTTCACACTGGATTTCAAATTTACCCAGGGACTTAAAGCACTCTGATTTATTTTATGTTTTGTCTCTAAGAAACACAATTTGTCTATGCAACCTTGCTATTCCAAATCTTGTTACAGTATAAATAACAGAAATGGTGATCGACCTGAGGATGTTTGCATGTGGTTATTACA
>PVKM010013906.1:0-29669 GCA_004027735.1 Carollia perspicillata | reverse complement strand
ACCGCCCCTGTCCCGGCCCTGGCGCGGGTCACATGGGGAGCGTCACCCAGCTGCTTGCTATCGTGTGTGCTGTGTGGACCGCGACTCTGGCGCCTTCCCCGCCTCGACATCTCTACCAGCACCCAGCGATCTGGAGCTTTAACGCACAAACTTGAGTTGAGCATGGCTGAAGCAAAATGCCCGCTGCAGAAAGACTCCGGAAGTTCCGCCCCTGTCGGGATGTCCCAACGGAAATGCCTTTTCAGACCTTTCACTGGGTAGACCTGGCGGTCTCCCTCTCAGGGTATTATGGGTAATATGGGTCTGAGACGCCACGGCTGTGATCAGAGGTTTTCCCACATCACTTCCGCAGAAAAGACCGAGAGCCGCCTCTTGGGATGCTGGGAAATGACAGATGGCCAGGAAAGTCACATCTTGAAAATGGCTAATGAAAGTTGTCATCCTTTCCTGGTGAAGGGGCTTGAGTCCATGTTAATAAAAACACATTATCTGTGAGACCAATACAGCGAGTCATAATGAAAGATGAGTGGGTGCATTACAGAGTCCGGAAAATTTTCTCATACAAATGACCTACTTACACCATCATGTATGTATGTGACAAATATAACACAATACTGTAGGACAAGCCTTTGAAGGAAACAAGAAGCCTATCTATTGCTTATAGTTCGAGCATCAATTAATATAATTTCTTTTAAGTGGGAGAATTGAATTCTGACAGTTGTTTTTTTTTTTGTTGTTGATGTGGAAGTCCTATGGTATTTATCACGATGACAGAGAATTTGTACTTTATAGACATCACGCGTTTCAGGCATTCTCAGTGTGTTCAAATTACAAACATGTATAAATTATACTTAGGGCGGAAAGACAGGGTGAGAAAGATCGATGATGTTCCAGTGAAATAAGAATTGGTTGTACTTCACATATCCCCAGCTGGGGAACTGGCTTGCAACCCAGGCATGTACCCTGACTCGAATTGAACCTGCAACCTTTTGGTTCATAGGCAGGCACTGAATCCACTAAGCCACACCAGCCAGGGCTGTGTGATCTTAAAACCCTCCCGATCCATGTGCTTGGTACTCCTGAGTGCCGCTCAGTTTATGTTTCCACATCATCTATCACCCAATAGTTTCTACAACAGAAGTTACTCTCTTTCAATTTATAGCTACTCCTTCAAAAAAGCCATTGAACAAGCCTCGTTGTGATCACATTTCTTTATTCGCTGGTGTATATCACAGATCTAGATAAGCCTTGGAAGCAGTGAGATAACTAGTAATGGATTATTAAAGCAATGAAACATAATGCCATGGTTATTCTTTGACAATTCTATCTGCTCACACCTTACATTATCCTTCTCACCTCACTTTTTCCCTCAAATTCTAATGAATAAATAGGACTCAATTTGTAGAAACAATTTTGATAACGTTTCCAGCGCAGCTCTAGAATGTAAATTCTCTCATTTAGAACTTAACATCCATTAATTATCTCCCATTGAGCCTTAACCAATTCTCAAGCTTCAGAGCCTTTTGTCTTCCAGATATTTCAAGTGCTCACTTTATAACTCCACTAATCATCATTCATACCCTTCTGCAGTTTGCTCGCCCCTTTACTTCACACCAGAAATAATCTGCAGTTCCATGCAGAAACTGTCACTGTAGTTACAGGTGTAATGATCATCATTTCCCAGCAAGGGGGTTAAATCCTGAAAGGAAAAATTACTCTCAGAATAATTCACCTTCCCAACCTAAAATGATCACTTTCCCAAACTAAACAGAGGCCAACATGCACCTATTCTGGCACTGAATATAAATTTGGTACGTAGTCATTATTCCCAGGTACATGTCATACTCTTAGATTTTCAGAACAGACCGTCTCAAAATATTCAGTAAGAACTGTCACATGCAAATATAGGTAAAATGATGATTATTTCCCAGCAAGATGAGATCTTTAAATACAAAACCTTTTTCTCAGGGTCAGATCCCACTTTCAACACCTTTATGTATGACAACATTGTAGACATCTTGGTATCAAATGTAACCATACTCCCAGATATATGCTTTATTGTTAAAAACAATAAGCCATATCCCAAAAATACATTAAGAAATGTTATGGAGAACAAGTATTTCCTGAGGTTGTGAAACAAGCATCGAGAAACAGCCAGGTGAAATATATTCTGAGGAAACTAACAGTTTGGAGAAACCTTATCTACTTGCTTTGGGAATGCCAAATATCTCCCCTCCATGTTCTCTCTATACCTGTCTGAAGTATTCTTCCTCTGAACACTGTGTGAGCACCCTGGACCTAATGATGTTCACAATAAAAGCTTTGCTACCTATGAAGTAAAAAGGATGAAGACTGTGTGTTCTATTCAGTACATTACTGAACCTTAATGTTTTGACAGCAATTGTTGTATATTCATTTTTCACCATTACAGAGGATGAATTAGAAAGGGAATCTGCAGGAACATTTTACTAACATGTCTTTGGTAAAGGTGGGTATTAAATCTTCCTACTGGCTTTAGTGAAAGCAACACACTCTTTAAAAGCATGCTAATAAAATACTATAACATATAAATAGCGAGATAATCACCCATGTAAAGAATATAAAAGCTACAAAGTAACATTGATGTTAGAATTCAGTATTTACAATTCAAATGGTGCTTTCCTAATATCCTAATATTTCCTAATATCTTTCCTAATATCTGGTCTGTGTTTAGAGGACTTTGGCTGTGGCTGTGGTTAGTATTCTCTGTAACTTCCATTTTATTTTTCTGACAAACTGTGTCCTAAGAAGCATAGTTGTATATATCTGCTAACTGGAACCTGGGTAAGGGCCTCTGCTGTGGCCTAGAATGGATAAATTCATAGTGCTAACTTCAAAGGTAAGGATATTTGTCAGCAACAGCATTTTGCTTACTAATATATCATTAATATACAAATATATATGCATAATGCAAGAAATATACCGTTCTTATTACAATGGAATATAAATCAATGTTTACTTACAGAGCTGTGAAGGGCTGAGAAAGAATAAAATGGCCATGAAATAAATTGCCAGTGACAGTAATGATCAGTATTATGAAAATGATGGTTTTAGTATTATGTATAAGTGAAGACTAATCAATTATACTTGAAATGTTTACTAAAATCCATATATCCAACTCTTTTTGAAAATAGGTTTAGCAGCTCTATATTCAAAACACACTCTCATGTGCTCTGGATGAGACCTTACCTCAGTCACAGTAAATATAGACTACAAAGGCCCTACTGGTATGGCTCAGTGGATTTAGCACCAGCCTGCGGACTAAAGGGTCACCAGTTCGATTCCCAGTCAGGGCACCTGCCTGGATTGTGGGCCTGGTGCACAGTTGGATGTATGTGTGAGGCCACCAACTGATGTGTCTTTCACACATCCTGTTTATTTCCCTCTCTAAATCCCTCTCTTCCCTTTTCTCTAAAGATAAATAAATAAAATCTATTAAAAAATAGCCAACAATAAAAACTCACTGAAACCAACAGGACTGCTGCTTGTTTCAAAATTGTGACATCCCTCAACTATAGATACACATTATTTTTTTCTTTCTACAGGGTACCAGTGGCTCTGACATGAACATCTGACAGAAGACAGATATCCACAATTTTTTAAAAATTTTAACCTGAAAAAGAAATCTGTATTTGTTATTTCACTTACATGTGCATTTATTTGTTGCTTCTTGCATGTGCCCTGACTGCAGTTTAAAATCAGAAGTGAAGCATATCAAGATGACACTCTAATGAATTGATCTACCTGGTCACAGCCAGAAAACCTTTCGATTATATTCAGTCATAGTGACTGAATCAACATAAGATGAATATTCCTGCCGGTCCTGTGATTTTTGTACACACCGATCTTGCAGTCTTTTTCTAAGAAATGTTTCTGGATGCATGCTCAGAAGAGGCACATTCCATTTAGTTGGCTGCAGTCTCCTCCAGCACCTATTAGACCAGGGTTTCTGTTGCAGTCAGTTTCCCCTAACCTCTATGGTGCTGTGACTAGTGACCACCACCCATGTAATTGCAGACATTATGGCACATGGCCCTTTGCAAGCCCTGGGCCACAGACTCAGAAATACTAATCACATCCTTTACAAACAGTAAAATTCATGCTGCTCCCAGAGTACCTGAGGATGTCATAACTACCCCTTCTTTGACATGATCTCTGCATGTCTCTGAATTCACAGCATTGAGCCTTCTCATGAGAGCTAAAGAGCCCACACTCTTGCCCAGGTGGATGTGACCAGGATGCAGTTTTACAAAAAAACCACTGAATTAATTCTGCACCAACAGTCCGCATGGAGGCAGAGAAAGTTTGAGACACGCATAAAAGGTGTTCGTGTCTTTATGCTTGTACAGAAGATAACTATTTCTAAACTACTCCACACAATAAATAGAGCAGTAAGATTAAAGATGACTTAGGAAAAAAAGTCTTGATGATTTTACAAACCACGGAATATTAGCTTGGCAGTTCTTATATTGGTGATTTGACACTCAAAAATTTTTATCACTGGTATGGAAAAAAACATGTACCCAAAGGAAGTCCTTCAGCAAACTGACAGCTGAATTCAGATGATTTTCTCTGGGACAAACTGAGTCAGATCTGTGTCAGCTATAGGAGTACAAGGAATAACCCCTACAAAGCATCTCCTGGAATCTTATAGGTGCTGCAGGTGAAATACCATCAGCACAGAAATTTGCAGTGACATGAACTGAAGAGAGTCCTGGGTAAACAGTAAGTGCAACATGGACATAAATGGTTCCTATGTAAAAAAGAAATTTATGGGGAACCTCCCTAGTGCTTATGTCTGGTAGTATGAGATTTGATTTCCAGAAACAAGGCTTCAAAGAATTCGCTACACTATTGTTTACTCAAAAATAAATAAATAAATAAAAACCCTGAACATTTCTGATGCATCTCAGTTCATTCATCCACTTGAACTCTTCTATGCAGGAAAAGGTTATAATTTTGGCTAAAAGATTTCTGACATTAACTGTACTTATATGGCCTTTCTCTTGTGTGAAGTTTCTCATGATGAAGTAGTTGGTACTTTTGGATCAAAGATTTCCCACATTCACTGCACTCGTAAGGCCTTTCTCCTGTGTGAACTGTCTGATGACGATAAAGGTGAGATTTTCTTTTACAAGATTTCCCACATTCACTGCACTTGTTAGGCCTTTCTCCTGTGTGAACTCTCTGATGATAATGGAGGCGAGCTTTACTCTGAAAAGATTTCCCACATTCACTACACTCATAAGGCCTTCCTCCAGTGTGAAACTGTCTGATGACGATGAAGGTGAGAATTGGTTTTAAAAGATTTCCCACATTCACTGCACTCATAAGGCCTTTCTCCTGTGTGACCTCTCTGATGATAACAGAGGCCAGCTTTACTCTGAAAAAATTTCTCACATTCACTGCACTCATAAGGCCTTTCTCCAGTGTTAAGTCTCTGACAATAACAAAAACTAGGAATTCTAGCAGAATACTTTCCACAATCATGGCACACAAAACACTGTCTTCCAGTAGAAATGCACTCCTGAACATATGCATGGTTGCAGGCAACAGTTTTTTTTGCATTCATTCAGGGTGGAATAATTTTTTTGTTGGATAGTCAATTGAGTCGTTGAGATTTCATCCAGCCTGTCCCTGGTGTAAGCAGCCTCTTGTTGGAAGTGTTCTGACTCAGTAGGGATGTCCAATCCAACCTCCCTACAGGTAAAAAGCTTCTGGGACACAGTATAATTGCAACTGTTGGCAAGTGACATCCTGTCCACACCTCTTATGAAAGGCTTCTTTCTCAGGTGGTGCTCCTGTTGCTGGTGACACATTGTACTGAAATAAAATTGTTTTGCACGTGCCCCGCACCTCAATAGCTTCTGGCTGTTTTGTGCTTCCTGATGCTCAATCAAGTGGAAAATATGACTCAAGATGGGCCCACAACTTTCACAGGGGTTGCTTTGTTGGGAAGACAAAGCTACATTGAGATTCTTTGTCTCTGACACCATTACAGGAACACTCTGTTCTATCAGTGTTTCAACGTCTTCTGTTCCACAGCAGCAACCTAAACAAAAGGAAACACTGGTGAAATATATGATGACCTTATAAAGAAGGAAAAGCCTCATCACACATGGCCATCTATCACAGCTAGGAATGATTCTAAAACCATTTTCTTTCTTTTTTTTTCTAAGTTTTTATTTATTTATCTTAAGAGGGGAAGGGAAGGAGAGAGGGAGAAAAATATCTGTGTATGGTTGCCTCTTGTGCGTCCCCGGTTGAGAACTGGCCTGCAACCCAGGCATGTGCCTTGACTGGGGTTGAACTGCAGTTGTTTGGTTTGCAGGCCCGTGCTCAATCCACTGAGCTACACCAGCCAGGGCCCTCTAAAACCATTTTCAATACAAGTGAGTCGGACACTGAAGAAATGGCTGTTATACTTTACTTGGCCCCAAAAGTCAGTCAGTGGTGGTGACCTCACTAAGGAGGTGACACAAGCATAGGACGAAACACAAGGAAGAGAGACAGGTTCTACTAGTTGTTCTTCCACAAATGGCTTCCTGTAGGACCTTTTCTGTTGATGATTTGAGGCAGTGTAGAATAATTTGAATAAGCTTAAACTCATCAATGTCAATTGTACTGGAGCATATCATATTCAAGGTCTACATAATGATATGGATGCACTCCAAGGGTCTGCAAGCATGCACTAAAGTTAGAGTACAGTAAAAAAAAGCCCATAAAGAATGGCTGAGGTGAAAGGTTTAGACAGATGAAGATTATCTGTGGACTGGGAATTTCAGTGAAATGAAGACTGAGAACTAAATAGTTGACAAAGTGTAAGCAATCAATAAAAATAAATAGAATGGGGTGACGAACTGGCAATGGCAACAAAATACTTTTATTTATTCTTTTAAAAGACTTTATGTATTTATTTATTTTTTAGAGAGATGGGAAAGGAAAAAGAGATGGAGAGAAACATCAATGTGTGGTTACCTCTCGTGTACCCCACACCAGGGACGTGGCCCACATTCCAGGCACGTGCCCTGACTCAAAATTGAACTGGCGACCCTTTGATTCGCAGCCCACCCTCAATCCACTGAGCTATACCAGCCAGGGCACAAAATACTTTTATATAAAATAGGTTCCTAATCCTAATTATGACTTTAACAAAGCCATGGGTCAAGCTCTCTCCAACAGCCCTTCACTAAGGCAAGACTGCCTCTGGGTACACCCTGCCATGGTGTTGTATTTTTCCTGGAATGTACAAATGATTCTTCCCCTTAAGTCCCAGTTGAGTCATAACATGAAATATAGAAGATAAAAATTCTGAGAGAAGAACTGAAGGGGTAGATAGCTAGCACTGTGGTAGAATATCGAAGCACGAAAGATACCATAGAAAAAAGTTCTATGTGAGTGACTTCACGAAGGTGGCTGAATAAGAAATACGAGAATTCTCCCTTCTTCCAGAACAAGTAGACAGCTATCCACAAATAGAATCAATCACGGGAGAGTGGAATAAAAATCCAATTAAGACTAATAGAAAAAGCCCTGGCTGGTGTAGCTCAGTGGATTGAGCGCGGGCCTGTGAACCCAAGGGTCGCTGGTTCGATTCCCAGTCAGGGCACATGCCTGGGTTGCGGGCCAGGTCCCCAGTAGGGGACACAGGAGAGGCAACCATACATTGATGTTTCTCTCCCTCTCTTTCTCCTTCCCATCCCCTCTCTCTAAAAGTAAATAATAAAATATTTTAAAAAAAAAGACTAATAGAAAAAAAAAGACTAATAGAATATCAGCCCTCACAAGGTGGTTCAGTTGGTAGTGAATCGTCCCAATAAGCCAATGTTGTGGGTTCTATCCCTAGTCAAGACACCTACTTGAAGAAACCAATGAATACGTAAATAATTGGAACAACAAACGGATGATTTTTTTCTCTCTCTCCCCTTCCCTTGCCTCCCTAAAATTATTACTAAACAACAAAAAAGACAAGCAGCAAAGAATGAGTGCAAAAACACTGAACAGCATAAAAAGGATGACTGGGAAGATGAGTTACCAAACATCTGAAGATGGCTAGGGTCAAAAACAAAAAACAAGAGTCAGCGCTACCTTTATTAACTATTATAATTGCTCTAATGTTGAACTTTGTGGATCGTTCTGTGAAAAACACTGGAAAGTTCTGATTTTTAACAAATATTTTATTTATTTATTTTTTAGAGATGGGAAGGGAGGGAAAAACAGAGGGAGAGAAACATCAATGTGTGGTTGCCTCTCACTCACCCCCTACTGAGGACCTGGCCTGCAACCCAGGCATGTGCACTTACTAGGAATCAAACCGGTGACCCTTTGGTTCACAGGCCGGCACTCAATCCCCTGAGCCACACCAACCAGGGTTAGAAAGTTTTGATTTTAAGAACCAAAAAAGCCCCACAACACCTTTTAACTCCTCACTGTTTACACATCAAGGAACCCTACAGAGTTTCTCAGCGTAATATCCAGAACAAACCCCTCTACACACAACCTAGTCCAGGAAGCACACAAAACTCAGTATGTCCCCAACAGTATTTGCTACTAGACATTTCAAAATCCTTGATTGTCACTGAAAAGAAATGCTACCAAGGCAACTGGTACAGTTTTTGTTATTTTGACCTCAGTTCATATAGCATCAAGGTGACTAGGCTACTGGGACTTGTCTCAACTCTGAAACACAACACAGATTCAGCCTACCTTTAAATCTACATGTAGATGAATGTATTTCTCTAGCCAGAATTGGTCCACAAAATTGAAAGGAATTACTGAATTTTTAAAATATAGCAAGGTGAATAAAGTAACACTATCAAGGTATGTGATATTTGCATTATGGCAACTGGAGGAAGCCCTGGTGGTGGTGGTGGTGGTGGTGGGTGAAAACAGAGAAAAGAAAAGGGAAAGGAGCCCTGGCTGGTGTGGCTCACTGGACTGGGCACCAGCCTGTGAATCAGAGCATCACCAATTTGATTCCCAGTCAGGGCACATGCTTGGGTTGCAAGCCAAGTTGTGGCCCCTGTAGGGGGCACTTGAGAGGCAACCATACATTGATGTTTCTCTCCCTCTCTTTCTCCTTCCCTTCCCATCTCTCTAAAAATAAATAAATAAAATATTATTAAAAAAGAAAGAAAAAGAAAAGGGAAAGGAGCAAGTTAGGTATAACTTTTATTTTAAAACAGTAAGCTGAAGACTGACTTCCCACTTCTGAAAAAGAGCTGTGAACAATCAAGTGCACACATTCTCACAGGTCCTTATAAGATTCAATGCAAACTCGACTTTTCACAAAGACACAGTGAAATGAAAGTGTCAAAAATCAAAGGCAAAGAGAGCTGTGAAAATACAAAAAAAGTAGAAATGACTTACACACAGGGGAACACCTGAATAAGGATAGTAGTATATTCCTCTGAAAAAAGTTGCAGACCAGGGGAAAATGAAATATTTAAAACACTAAATGGAAGTCATCAATATTATATCCAGAAATTCTGTTGTTCAGAAAGAAATACTTTCCCAGAAAAACGGAAGCTAAGGAAGTTCACTGCCCCTCAACCTCACTAAAAATACCAAAATAACTTCCTGAAGATAAAATAAGAAAATACTATATAGAAACTTGATTACACAGGGAAGTATGATTCTCACTAATAAAGATAAGAATGAAATCAAATTCACTATACTGTAGCAGTAGATTGGTGGAATGTACATTATGTAAATACTATAAAAGTTTAAAATTAAATCTAGTAAAAGTAATAAAGCTAACATTCTGTACCTTATTAGATGCACAATAATACAAATATAAATTGTGACATTAAAAAATATAAAGGGATATGTCATAGAAAGTCAAAAGGTAGAATTTTTGGATACAATGAAGGTGTTATCAAGATAAAATAAATTGTAAAGTGTATGAGTTGTTTAATGTAAGTCTTCTGCAAATCAGCTAAAATGTATGTAATAATTATACAAAAAAGAATCGAATCTCTATACAATCAAATTGCAAAGGAAGACCACAAGACAGGAAGACAAAGAACCTGCAAAAGAGGGGGAAATAAACCACTGAAGAAGTAGCAAAGAATTTCCTTAAACACATTCTCCAATCACAAGACATGAGTGGCCCTGACTGGTGTGATTCAAGATTTGGGCATGCACCCGCACTCTGAAAAGTCACCTGTTCAATTCCTGGCAATGGAACATGCCTGGGTTGTCGACCAGGTCCTGGGTTGGGGTGTACAAGAGGCAACCAATTGTTTCTGTCACACATCGATGTTTCTCTCTCTGTCTTTCACCTTCTCTTCCTCTCTCTTTAAAAATAAATTAGTAACATCTTTAAAAAAGACAGAGTGACTAAAGAGATTAAGGGGAAAAAAAGACAAAATATATGCTGCCTACGAGAGGCACTAACCTTTATGGACACAATCAAGCTGAAAATAAAGAGATACAAAAAATCCCACGCAAATGAAACCAGGACATGGCAGGCATAGCTAAAATTCTACTAGGTCAAAAAAGATGTCCTCAAAAACTGTCACAAGAGACTAAGTTCATGACAGAATGATAAATAAATCAATTCTTCAAGAAGATAACAATTACAAGTACTATGCACTGAACAACAATCAAATATGTTAAGCAAATAATATACAATCTGAAGGCAGAAAAAGAAACCCAACATTAGTTAGTAACTTAAATATTGCCCCTTAAACAATAGGTAGATCAATCATCCCATCCAAAAGCAATAAAGTATTTTAGATTGACTACAGTTTAGAACAAAAAGTACAAATAGACATATACAGAACATTCCAATCAATAGCAGCAGAAGATGCACTGTTTTCAAGCACACATGAACATTTTCTAGATAGATCATACGCTAGGTCAAAAATCAAGTCTCAAACTTTGAGAAAAAAATCATATCAAGTTTCTTATTTGATCACAATCTATGTTCTTTTTTTGAAAGATTTTATTTATTTATAGTTTAGAGGTAAGGGAAGGGAGAGAAAAAGAGAGGGAGAGAAACATTGACGTGTGAGAGATACACCGATTGGTTGCCTTTCACATGCCTCCTACCAGAGACCTGGCCAGCAACCCAGGCATGTGCCAAGACTAGGAATCGAACAGGCGACAGTTTGGTTCACAAGCTAATGCTCAATCCACTTAGTCTTACCAGCCATGGTGTAATCCATGTACCTTGAAATCAATTTTAGTGTCAAGAAAGCTTTAAAATTAAGCAACACAATCATGAACAATCAAGGATAAAAGAAATAAACCAAAAGAGAATTCAAAAAACATTTAGGGACAAAGTCAAGAGAAACACAATCTACTAAAGCTTATGTATAAAATGGAATTCTAAGAGGAAATTTTATAGTGATGCTGACACTAAAAATAAATCTCAAATAAATAACCCATCATTACACCTCAGAAAACAATAAACACAACAAGTAACCCAAAAGCTAGCAAAGGAAAAAAGCATTAAATATTAGAATAAACATAAATAGAGACAAGACAAAAAAAGAATATCTAAGAGCTATTTTTAAATGATACACAAAATGACAAACCTTTAGCTAGACTAAAACAAAAGATACAGACTCATAAAATTTAAAGAAGAATTTAAGAAAGACATTATATCTGATGCCACAAATCACAATGCATCATAAGACATGCTGGCAGATGATATTACCCTACATAGAAAAAACTGTCAAATTCCCACTATAAACTTCTGAAACTAATAAATGAACTCAGAGCCCTGGCTGGTCCCAATGCACCAACATTGTGGGTTCAATCCCTCATCAGGGAACATGCATTAGGCAGCCAGGGAATGCATAGATAAGTGGAACCACAGAAAAATGTTTCTCTTACTTTCACTGTCAGGCTCCCTTCCTCCTTCTGAAATCAATAAATAAAAAGTTAAAAAAAATAAAGAAAGAAAAATGACAATATAAAATGGACATACAAATTTCAGTTCCATTTCTACACACTAATAATACATTTTTGTTACAGAAATGAAGAGTCATGGCCAAGTGGCTCATCAGTCACAGCATCATCGCAAACATCCAAAAGGTTGTAGGTTTGATTCCATGTCGGGGTACACAAGTAAGTTGCTGGTGTGGTCCCAGGTAGGATGTATGTAGGCGGTAACCAATTGACATTGTCTCCCTCATGTCCATGATTTTCTCTCTTCCTCTCTCTCTCCCTCCCCTCCCCTTTCTTCCTCTCTAAAATCAATATACATATCCTAAGGTGAGAATTAAAAAGTAAAGAAATAAAGAAGGCAGTCAAATTTAAAAGAGCATCAAAAGAAATAAATATGGAGGAATAAATTCAACAAAAATGGTGAAATGTCTGCCAACTGAACACAGTAAGACAGTGATAAAGGAAAAGGAAAACAAATGAGTGCAAAGACAGCCAGTGTACTTGGGTTTTAAAATTTAATATTGGTAAGATGTCTACACTACCCAAATCAATCTTCAGATTAAATATAATTTTGATAGTTCCAGTGGTACTTTAAAAGAAACTAAAAAAGAATCTTCAAATGTATAGAAATCAAAAGACTTCAAATAGCAAAAGCAATCCTGAGCAACAGCACTTTTTGGTGGCATACTTCCTGATTTCAGTCTATTACAAAGCCAAAGCAACCAAACTGTTAAAATGAACACAGAAGCAAAGACCAATAAAACAGAACAGTGAACACAGAAATAAAAAAAGAAGCAGATGTCAAACTAATCTTTACCAAAAAAATGCACATATGTAAGAAAGAAAAGATAGTAAGAAATGCTGGGAAAAATTGAGATATACATGTAAAACAACAAAAGTGGAAACCCCTGATAAAAATTAGTTCAGACTACATGAAAAAATTAAATGTCACTCCTAAATTTTAAACTTTTGCAAGACAACCTAGAGAAGAAGTTTTACAGATTTGCTTTCTTTTTATAATCTATATATTTTTAAAGGATTTAGTTTTTCTTTTCAAGAAAGTGGAAGAGAGGGAGAAGGAAAGGGAGACGAACACCAATGTAAGAGAGAAACATCAATCTGTTGTCTCTAGCATGCCAACAACTGGGACCCTGAACTGCAAACCCAGGCATGGGCCTTCACTGGGAATCCAACAGGAGACCTTTCCATTTGCAGGATGATGCTAAACTCACTGACACATGTAAGGGCTGAAGATCTGCTTTGGAAGTGATATTCTCAATGTGACAATAACCACCAGAGAAAAAAGCAAATATTAACAATCTGAACTCCAACAAATGAAAGTTTCTTCACAGAACAGCAATTAACATAATGAAATGAGAAGGCAATGCTAACCAGTGTGGCTCATTTGGTTGGGCGATATTCTGGAAATCTAAAGGTGTCCTACTGGATTCCTGGTCAGGGCACATGACTAGGTTGGGGGTTCGGTCCCCGGTTGATGTGGGAGAGAGGCACAAAGGATCAATGTTTCCCTCTCCCATGGCTGTTTCTCTCACTCTCTTTTTCCTTACCTTGCCCTCTACCTAAAAGCAGAAATAAATAAAATTGAAGGCAGTCTCAGCATGGGAGAAAGTATTTGCAAATATACAAGAACATACCTTAGTGATACTGTGGGTTGAGTTTGGAAAAAGTCACATAAATTTAATCCTTTCCCAGTCAATAACATAATTATGTCATCACTACATAGCAAGCTATTAACAAAACAACACCTTAGTCTAATAAATATTCTATATAACATAATTTAACATAATTCATCACTGAACACTGGTAACCAGCCTCTGAATCTGCTGAAACACTGACAAGACCAGACTTTCAGAATACTGGGCCTCTAACAAGAGTAAAAATGTAAAGAAATAAAAATAAGCAATGTCTATAAAGCAAACTAAGCAAATGAAAAAAGCCACATATCAGTAGTTAAAAGAGAAATTAATACATAAAATATACAAGGTATTTAAATTCTCAGCCAAAAACTGTAGAAAAATTTCCAAAATAAAATATATACAAATTGCTCTAACTCATGTGGCTTGGTGTATTGAGCATCATCCCATAAAAAAGGAATCTGATTTGATTCCCAGGCAGGGCTCATGCCTGGATTGGGGGCCATGTCCACAGTTGGGACCGTACAAGAGGGAACCAATAGATGTTTTTCTCATGTATCAAAGTTTCTCTGCTCTTTCTCCCCTCCCTTTCTCCCTAAAAATAAATAAATAAATAAAATGTATATGACAGGAATAGAAAAATGCTTTTTCTCATTAATCCAGATGGTATTCATTAGGCTCCCCGAAATATTACAAACCACAAATCCTTCCCTATGAGTTCAGTACAACAAACACTGGTATTGCAGGTGGAGAAAAGGGCAGTGCAAACCATCCACTAATATCAAGGAAAGCAACTATTCAGAAAACTGGAAAATCAAGCAGTGCTTACAGTCTATATAAGAGATCACCCGCAAGAGAACAGGTACCATAAGAAAATGCAAAACCTAGTCCATATCATTGGCAGAGTGAAGGTATTACCCAATGAGGATGTTAGTTCAAATTTCTCCAGCATCACATCCAGGTACAGGTATCTCTGATCTTCATCAAGGAGGCACCACTCTTCCCTGAAGAAGAACAGGACGATGTCCGCAAAGGTCACACCAACCTGTCAGAATCAACACAAATGAATCCAGGTCTGTCTGGGAACCTCAGTCCTACTCCTTACACATCCTCCCCACACTTTCCTCCCCACAAATTCCTCCAGGGCTCCCCAGTTCAGTGTGGACACAAGGTCCTAATGCCAGTGCTGGTTGCTCTCTCATCACAATCCCATTAATTACTGTTCACACCTTCAGTGATAGTAGCTTCGTTGGTGGACACGGGGGACCAAAGATAAATGGCCTCTAAGCCTTGGTCCATGACTGCAGGATCTCATTCTTCCTGCCAAGAAATTACAGGGTCTCCCAGTTCATGCCTACAAGGCACAATCAAACGTGACCTTATAATTAACCATTATGTCCTTGCACCAGGGCCCAGAACCATCAGCTCATACTTCCTCTACTTGAGCACACCATTGTGGAATGTCTGCCTCCTTCATATCTTCAGACCTCTGGTTCGCTTCGTGAGCTCTGCCGCCTTCCTGCTCCATAGCACAGGCATCACTCTGGACTTGCCCAGGAACTAGGCATTCGGCATCCAGAGAGTGCTTGACAGATTCCAGCAGGATCCAGCACAACCTGTTTTCTAATGGATCCCACAGCCAGGCAAATCCCCAAATGACGCTCTGAAGTCCTCCTCCCTGCCTGCTTCTATTTTTGCTCCAATAATCACCACCCAGAACCGCAAATGAATTTCAGTTACGAATAAGCCCTGTCCTGTCTGCACTGTACTTGTTGTGTCCACAGAAACCACAACACTGCTGCCTCCAATAACCCTTCCTCACCGTCCTCTACGCGGGGACTGGGCTGCGGTGCGCCTACACGTGGGACGTACAGCTTTCTGTGATGAGGCGGTTGAGGATGTTGAATGTGTGAGAGGACGTGCACTTACCACAGCCCAGCGACTCGAGGAGGCCGCGAATGGATGCCGTCCTCGAGGCGTGGTGGTAGCCGCGGGAGAGGAGGCCGCCTCCAGCATGGTTGCCCGGCACTGGCCCCGGCACAAGTCACCAAGGGAGCGTCGCCCAGCTTCTTACTCTCCTGTGTACTGTGTGAACCACGACTCCAGCGCCTTCCTGGCCCCAGCACCTCCAACAGCACTGAGCAAACGGGAACTTCTGAGCACGTACTTTACCGGATTCTCGTTGAAGCAACATGCCCACTTCCGGCCAAGAAGTCCCCGGAACCGGAAATACCTTTTATGACCCTTCAGTGGTTATGGGTAATGATATTCCATGCAGGGTATTCTGGGTAATGAGGGTCTGAGACTCCAAGGTGGCGAACAGAGGTTCTTCCACATCAGTACAGTAGAAAAGACTAAGATCCTAGGCTAAGGGTGATGGGGAATGTCAAGTTCTCACGAAAGACACTTTTTTTAAATGGCTACAGAAAGTCCTCATGTTTTCCTGGTGAAGGGGCTTCAGTTCATGTTACTAAAAACAAATGATCTGTAATCCCGGTACACCGAGCTGTAAAGAGGTATGCCTACATTACAGAGTCCTGATAATATTTACACAAATGACCTACTTATACCATCATATATGTATGTGACTAATATAACACAAGACTGTAGGATAAGCCTTTCAAAGAAAAACCGAACTAAGATGCGTTAACATAAACATTAAATGTCATACCATTGTCTGGTTATAGCTTGAACATTAATCAACTCTAAGTGGGAAAATAGAATTCTGACAGTTATTTGTGTATTTGTTTATGTGTAAAATGCATGTGCATTTGTCATAATGAAAGAGAATTTGTCCTTTACAAACATAATTAAGAGATCAGGTGAAATGATATTTCACGCATTCTGAATGTGTTCAGGTTACACACATATTTATAAATTATGATTCAGGTAAAAGTATATATTTACCGCTAAACTTGACCTAATTATATCTGAAACTTTAAAAATCACATGAAATTGCACTGGCTGGTGTGGCTCGGTGGTTGAGCAAATCAAAGAGTCATCGGTTCAATTCCCAGTCTAGGGCATATGCCTGGGTTGCTGGCTGGATCCCCAGTTGGGGCCCTGTGAGAGGCAACCACACATTGATGTTTCTCTCTCTCTTTCTCTCTCCCTTCCTCTCTCTAAAAACTAAATAAATAAAATATTTAAAAATTTTTTTTAATAAAAATCCCATGAATTATTATAAGTAACAAGTAATTATGGGTATGTATACATATTTAGTAGACACTAAATTCATATAATTAGGTTAAAAGGTTTTCCTATTTAAAATTTCAGAGCAAATATGACATTGAAAAATAAACCATAATTTGAAAAACATTAAACTAAGTAACGTAACAGAGGAGTTGAAAAAACTCTAAAACCTTACCAGAAATTATAGAAATCCTTGTAAATAAACATAATCTCCAGCACTATGAAACTGTCACAATGATCATAGGTGTGGTCTGACATTGTCGGTGAACTACTGGCATGGGAAGATATTACAGCCCTTTCTTATCCATGAAACATCTTGCCCATTAAGTCAAATCTCTTTCCCCCTCCTTTAAATGTGTACTTTTAGAATCCTCAGGATGAACATGCTTGTCATTCTTCAGTACTGGTCAATTCATGTTTCCACATAATATGTCAGCTAACAATTTATTATATCATGAAATGTTTTCTTTTTGAATTGTTGGCTACTATTTCACTAAAGCCTTTGAACATCCCTGGTTGTGGTCACATTTCTATAATCACTGCTGTATAACACACACCTAGTTCAGCCTCTGAAGCAGTGAGATAATTAGCTAATGATTATTAAAGAAGTGAAACACAACACCATGGCTATTTTTCCACAATTCTAAATTTGTCTCCTCATACATTATAGTACCTTTCCCATCTCACATTTTTCCCCAAAATTCTGATAAATAAAGAGAACTCACATTGTAGAAACAAAAATTTTATGATAGCCATGTTTGCAGCATTGCTATAGTTCATGTACATTCTCTCACCTCTTAGAACTGGATGTCCCTTAATTACCTCCCACTTAGACTTGCCTCATTCTCAGGCTTCAGAGCCCTTTATCTTCCAGTTATTTAAAAAAAATGTTCATTTTATAACTCCACTAATCCTAATCCATACATTTCTTCAGTTTACTCACCCCTTAATTTTACAACAGATATAACATGCAGTCCCATGCAGACACTGTCACTGTATGTACAGGTGTAATGATCATCATTACCCAGCAAGGGGGTTAAATCCTGAAAGGAAAAATTACTCTCTCAGGTTCAGATGCCCACATTCCCAACCTACATGTTCCCATGTTGGCCAACATTACAGCCATCCTGGCTCCGAATGTAAATTTGGAACACAGTCATTATTCCCTTTTTCAGAACAGACCATGTCTCAGAAAATTCTCTAAGAACTGTCATGTGCAAATACAGGTGAAATGATTATTATTTCCTTGGAAAAAGATGAGATAATTGAATCCAAATTCATTTTCTCAGGATCAGATGCCATTTTCAACACCTTCATGGATGACAACATTGTAGACATCTTGGTAGCAAATGTAAATTTGCTATGTAACCACATTCCCAGATATGTGTTCTACTGTTAGAAAAAAGGCCATATCCCAAAATACATTAGGAAATACGATAGAGGAAAACAAATAATTTCTGGGGATGCAAAATATATACCGAGAAAGAGCCAGATGGAATATATTCTGAGGAAGTGTTGGGAACTGTCCTGCCTGGATTCGGAAGCTGTAACCCCCCATAGCTAAGGCTGAGTAAAAAGGCCTTGGGACCATAAGCCACTAAGGAGACAAAACTTATCCTCTTGGCAGGGGCACAGACTTTGCCCCCTTTACTTCACCCTGCTTGGTCCCTGGAGGATGGCTGGATAGTCAATGATGGGTAAGATTTCTCAAAGGACAGGCCCAAGACAGGCACAGTTGCAAAGGGGCCATCAGAGAAGGATTCAGGGGATTATGGGGCAAGGACAAAAGACCCTCTCCCCTCGGCTTTGTCATAGCCTGAGTCCTCATCCTATATGTAAAAAGTCTCCTATTCTCTTGGCCATCTGCATCCCCCACCAGATTCAGGCCTGAAACAATGCTGAATAGGGTACAGCCCTGTGCCGGAATGGGCGGTTGCCGGCAGGGATGCAATCAGGCCTAAGCAAGAATACATAAAATCCTGTGAAACCTACTTTGCTAAAAATGCCCTCAATTTAAATATTAAGGGTCCAAGCATAAAATCAGTTTGTTTCTGTTTTATGGCCCTGTGGCATTACTCTATCTATCTGACCCTGACTCAGAATAATCCCTTATAGTTCTTTGATCATCTATTCCTTATCATTACTGCCTGACAACGATTGATGAGCTTTATGTATACACCCTGTATTCCTATGCAAACTACACCCAATAAAAGCACAGGGAAAGAGGTGCTCAAGGTCCTTTAGCTCAGAGAAATTGGTTAGCCTTTTCTCCCCAAGCAGATGTCTTGGTAGATTTATCCTCATCCAGGGCAGCTGGGAGGGCTCTGCAGGATGGAGCTTCTCTACAAGGAAGTAAACAATGTGGTGCAACACATCCCCTTGTTTTGGGGCTGCTAAATATCTCCCCTCCATGTTCCCTCTATACCTGTCTGGAGGAATGTTCCTCTGATCACTGTGCAAGCACCCTGGACCTTATGATGTTCATGCTAAAAGCTCTGCTACCCATGAAGTGAAGAGAATAAAGGCTGTTTTATTCAGTATTTTAGTGAACCTTAATGTTTTGATACCAATTGTTGTATATACATTTTTCACCATTACAGAGCATGAATTACAAATGGAATCTGCAGGGACATTTTTCTAACAAGTCTTTGATAAAGGAGGGGGTTAAATCTTCCTGCTGGGTTTAGTGAAAGCAACACACTCTTTAAAAGCATGCTAATAAAATACTATAAAGTAGCCACAGCGAGATAATCAGGCAGGTAGAGAATCTGAAAGCTACAGAACAATGTTGATGTTAGAATTCAATGTGTGGAGCTTGAGTAGTGCAACTTTCCTAGTATCTTGTTTATGCTAAAGTATGTTGGCTGGGACCATGGCTACTATTCTCTGTAAAATGATTTACATTTAATTTTTCTTACAGATTGTTTCCTAAGAGGTGTGGTTGTATCTCTCTGCTATCTGGAACCTGGAGTAAGGGTCTCAGCTGTGGCCCCGGATGCTGAGCACTGCAGTGAGGGTTTGTGTTCGGAAGGACTATGTTCAAACCCAAAAGTTTGATGTGCAGAAACACACTACAATGGAGGATGTGGTTCCAGAACATGGTCCTGGCTGCAGGGAAGACATGGTGTGTTTTATTGTCTCATACACCCAGTAGGGATACACAAGACAGAGTCATCTGGCCAGTGGGTAGCTTGTATGAAAAAGAGGTGTCACTTTCCAATGAGATTGGGATCCTTTAGGTATTCGGCATTAATTCCAAATGTTAAGTTCCAGTATTCACAGCTATCTGGCCCCTCCACTTCAGGGTGAATGTCCATGCCACACAGGAACAACACTCTCTAAGTCAAAATAAAGCACCAAATTCGCCAGAGTAAGTGGGGTCACAGCCTGACACTCAAAACAGGGATGAAGGTGCAGAGACCCAAATTACCAAGGTTTCCTGAGCGACTAACTGTGGTGGGACTAACGGAAACACAAACTGTAACTCCTTCTAAATGGAGGTTCCCTTTTGTGCTGACAGATGTGGTCAGTTGGTTAAACAACACCATGCAAAGCAAAAGATCCCTCCATCCATTCCTCATTAGGTCACATGTCCAGGTTGTGGATTTGATCCCTTGCCAGGCAAATCAATGTTTCTCTCTCACATCAACGTTTCTGTCCCACTCTTTCCCCCTCCTATCCATTCTCCTAAAAAATGAATGAAGTCATTTAAAAATAATAAAAGGAGAATATCCTGGAGGACTGAGTGGCACAGGGTAAGTGCTTTGACATATTAGGGAATTAGAGGGAGAATTGCATTAATCGTATCAATGCAAACAGCAGCTCCAGCTGACCCTCTCTGGTTTTCACACTGTACATCACCCAGTGAGGGTTTCACGGCAGTGGCAGAGGCTGTTTCTGGCTCTGAAGCCAGAGTATACAGTTAAAATCAAGCCACTTAAATCTGACACTTGTGTGGTGAGTAAACTTAAGAGAACCTACTTCATTTCTCTAATCCTGGATGTTCCAGCAACTCAAGGATAGTTTCCAGTTCCAAAGTTGTTGTGAGAATTAAAAGTGAATCTTCTTAAAAAAAAAAAAAACAAACCCTGGAATCCTGGGACTGATAAGTACTCAGTTTGTTAACTCCATTGATCTCAAATGCTAACATTAAGGGACAGCATCACCCATGTCACATGCAGCAGAGATTGGAGCAGCTCTAGCAAGTCACCTGCAGATTCCCAGGTTGGGAGCCCAACATAGAGGGTCAGTGTCTCCCTGTAGGTGGGTCAGCCTGTACTCACAGGCCTGATTGTATCTTCAAACACACACCTAAACAAAGGAGGTGTGGGTATTGGGTGAGTGAGGGGTGCCTGGCCTGGAAATGCCTCTGCAGGCAGAAACCACGGTTGCCCGAGTCGTGGAGGGTGCACACACAGCTGCCACATTGTGATTGGACATCCTAGCACTTGACCTTGTCCAACAGCTGAGGGTTAAAAACATACCTCACACTCATTACACAACTAAAGCACAGACCAGAAAAGGGGTTTTTGACAGGATACTTAAGCTAGGAAAGTTCCTGGGCAAGAAGTATGGGGAATCTGAGAGAAGAAAAGTAAAGAAGGCCAAACAATTTGATTAACTTACAGTCACAGCTGGAGAATCCCAAGACCTTATCTCCCCTAACCAACACATTCCAGAGCAAATGGTTTATACCTCTCCTCCCTGACTAGAAACTAGATCCTGATCTGGGAAATGGAGAACACAGGCTTAATTCATGTCACGTGTGCCAGTTAAAGCCAAGGACAGATAAAGTCAAGGAAACAAATTTATTTTTTAAAACAATTTTATTTTTAGAGAGAGGGGAAGGGAGGGAGACAGGGAAAGAAATATCAATGTGTGGTTACCTCTCATGGACCCCTACTGGGGACCCAGCCTACAACCCAGGCATGTGCCCCAACCAGGAATTAAACCAACTCTTTGGGTAAATCTACTGAGCCACAGCAGCCGAGGCCAAGGGAACAATTTAAAAAATGACACTAAGAGCCAGACAGACCCAAGATCAAAGTAAAACAGCGTATTAGATCAAAGAACATTCCCCAAACCCCCATAAGCTCATTGTGATGGATCAACATATTAAAAATGAAGTTGGAAAGGTAATGAATATTCTGCTGAAACATTGCCCTGAAATCCTCATCTACAAAAGATAAAAAGCCCTCAGGACGAAGGCCCAGGGCTGGCTCACTCTAGAGCATATCCACACCACTTCACAGGCATGAACATTTTACTGCCTCTTAAACTGTAAGGGATGCCAGGACACTTGCATCCAGGGGACAGTGGGCAGCAGCATTTGACTTGGATTACCCCCTGATCCCGTCTCGAAGGCCCTATTTTCTCTGACCTCCCAGTGAGATGAAAGGAGCCTTGCCTTGTTTCACTTCTGTCTCTGTGACCTCCACTTCCCAGTGAGCTAACGGCAGCCCTGGCTTGGCTCACTCCTTTCCTATACCTTTTCTAGGGAGCTAAAGCAGAGCACCGCCTAGTTTGTCTCATTACTTCCTCTACCCCAAATCCTTCGTTTCACTGTCCTCACCCTTAATAACATACTCCATGCTAGCCTCTGTAATGTAACAATTTGACTGTGAGTCCCAATATTTTATAATCTGGATTCAGATTCATGGTGCCTGACCCAGGGCATGGGAAGTCTGATCACTGCTTTCCTATTTCTCACTGCACTGAGCTTTTGTCCAAATCATTCCCTCCCATCCTGGTACAATCCAGTCTCCTTTAGAAACTAGTTCCAACTCAAGAGGCTCCATGATAAGAGACCAGGAAAACCTGGTTAATCAAAACAAGGGCTTATTGTAATACAAAATGACTGGACTTTTTAAACTCAGAATGTTAGATATCTGAAATTAAAATAAAAACTTTGCATTGTATTGTGCTAAGGTACAAAAGAGTACAAAGTATTAAAACATCCTTCCAATAACAAAAACACCCTCATTTACTTAATAAAGAAATGCCAAAAATGAGTGAAATTCCAACATACACCTTTGTTATTTCTGTCCTTTTGTTAAACTGCCAAAAACTCAGATTAGTCAGAACTCATGATCTGACATTTAGCAAAGGTAGACATAGCAAATACACACCTGAGAAAAGGTTCATGATAAATCCTTAGAAAAATAATATCAAACAACAGTGACGTAGCACTAGGTGTTTAAAAACAAGTTTTAATACAAAACGATTTACCAACCGAATAAATCTTGTAAAGGAAATAAATCTTACACACTGCTGAAAGGAAAAAGGTACAATTACTTTAGATCACAAATTCCTAATTTCTATAACTTAAACATTCACCTAGTCGACAACTCAGATTGTGCACTGAGTTATTGACAAAGGGAAATGAAACTAATGTCCATATAAAAATATACACAATTTAAACCAGGTTTAAACTAAAAAAATGGAAATAATCATTTCGAATGGATAAATTCATGGTACTAACTTCATAGATAAGAATAGAGGGGCTGGTGTGACTCACTGGATTGAGTGACAGCCTGCAAACCAAAGGGTCTATCTATAGTTTGATTTCCAGTCAGGGCACATGACTAGATTGTGGGCCATGTCTCCAGCTGGACACATTGATGTTTCCTCCCTCCTTCTCCATCCCTTCCGCTCTGTAAAAATAAATAAAATGTTTTTAAAAAATTTCTCAGCAAAACCAGATGAGTTACTAACATATTCTTCTTCAAATATAAATACAATGTAAAAGGAAGCAGAAAAATACTGTTACTGTTATGTGTTACAATGAAATATAAATCAATGTTTACTTACAAAGCTGTGAAGGGCTGAGAGAGATTAAAATGGCCATGAAGTAAAGTCTCAGTGATAGTTAAGGACAGTATTATGAAAATGGCGATGGTTTTAGAATCATGTATAAGTGAAGACAAATCAAATATACTTGAAATACATTTACTAATTAAAGCTTATTAAAAATGGTACAAGACTTTAAAAATATATATGCCCGACTCTTTTTGAAAATAAATTGGCAAGTCTCTATTTAATACACATTCTCGGGTGATCAGGATGAGACTTTGCCTCAGTGAAAGCAAATACAACCAACAATAAAAACTCACTGAAACAAACAGCTGGCTGGGTCAAAGTTGCAACATCACTCAACTTTATTTTTCTTTCTACCAAGGCACCAGTGATTCTGAAAAGAACAGACAGGAGACAGAAATCAATATTTTAAAAAAAATTTTATTGATTTGAGAAGTAGGGGGAGGGATGAATCTGGATGTTTTTCCACTTATGTGTGGATTTATTCGTTGCTTCTTGGATGTGCCCAGACCAGAGTTCAAAATCAGAACCATGGCATATCAAGATGACACTCGAACCAACTGAGCTCTCTTGCCAGGGCCAGAGAACCTTTTGATTTAATGAAAATGACTGACTCAACAGAAGATAAATATTCTTGCAGATCCTGAGATTTGTACACAAACTGATCCTGCAGTCTTTTCCTCAGAAAATTTTCTAAACGCACACTGAGAAAATGCACATTCCATCTAGTTGGCTGCAATCTCCTCCAGCACCTATTAGGCCAGTGTTTCTGTTGCATTCATTTCCCCCAGAGCTGTAGGTTGCTGCAATTAACCATCAACTATGGAATTGCAGATATTATGGCACATGGTATTTGGAAGACCTGGACCAGAGACTCCCTTCAAAAGTGTTGGTGTCCTTTACAAAAAAGAAAAAAAAATTCATGCTGCTCCCAGATGTACTTGAGGTTGTCATAGCTACCCCCTCTTTGGAGTGATCTGTCTCCTGAAACTCACAGCATTGAGGCTTCTCATGAGAACTAGAGAGCCCACAGTCTTGCCTGGGTGGATATGAGCAGAAATGGAAGTCTGGAAAAAACTGCCATGTTAATTTCTTCTGTGGCAAAAATTGTCCCCACAGAGACAGAGAAAGGTTGGGACATATATAAGTTGTTCACGTGTTTATGTTTGTAGGACCAAAAATTGTTATTAACTACCACACACAATAATACAACACTCAAGATTAAAGATAACTTAGGAAAAAGGCCTTGATTATTTTACAAACCAAATGGATATATTAGCTTGGCAGTTCTTGTATTGGAGACTTGGGAATTAAAAAATCATCACTGGTATATAAAAAAAGCATGTCCCAAAAAAGGCCAACCTTCTGCAAACTGACAGCTGAACTCAGATGACTTTTTCTGGGCCAAAACTGAGTCAGGTCTGCGCCAATTAGTAGTAGTGGAAGGAATAAAGCCCTGAAGTTAGGCTACTCCTACTTTTACCTCACAACTCGATAACAGTTACCTTTTCTGAGCACATGAGGATAATGACTCAAACATCTCTCAGAACCCTATAGGTGCTGCAGGTGAAATATCTTCAGCATAGAAATATGAACTGACATGAATCTGGAAAGAGACCTGGGTAAAGTAGGTGTGACATGGACACACCTGCTTCACATCTAAAAAAATTATGGGGCAGCTCCCTACTGTTCATGTTTGGCTGCATGGTATTTGATTCACACAAACAAGGCTCCATAGTTTCGTACATTATTAACGTGGGAAAGAAAACGCTGTAATATTTCTACACATCTAAGACCTTTCCCCCTGACCCATATAAACTCTTATGTGCAGATGATTAGAAATTTAGCTAAAGATTTCCCACATTAACCACACTTATAAGGCCTTTCTCCTGTGTGAACTCTCTGATGACAATGAAGTTGCTGCTTCTCAATGAAAGATTTCCCACATTCACTGCACTCATAATGCCTTTCTCCTATGTGAAATACCTGATGATAATGGAGCACAGTGCTATGGTAAAAAATTTTCGACATTCACTGCATTCCAAGGACTCTGTCCAGTGTGAATACTCTGATGAGAACAAAGTTCACACTTTCCTCTGAAATACTTCCCATATTCACTGTATTCGCAAGGCCTTTCTGCAATGGTATAGGAATGATATTTCTCAGCCAAACAGATGAGCTATTACCATTAAAAATCTCCAAATATATATGGAAATGTAAATCAATGTTTACTTACAGACAGGTGAAGAGGTGGAAGAAATAAAAAAGGCCATGAAAGTAAATTCCCAGGGACAGATACAATCAGTATTATGACTACGGTGATGATTTCAGTTTTAAGTATATGTGAAGACTCACTAAATATCATACTTCAAATATGATATTAAAACTTTTAAAAATGGTTCAGTATTTGTAAACTTTGTATGTCCAATACCTTTTGAAAATAGGTTTGGCAAGTCTATACTCAATCTATGTTCTCATGACCCCTGGGAAAGACTTTGCCTCAGTGACAGCAAACATAGCCAATAAAAAAAAAAAACTGTCATAAAAGCAGCAAGAATGCTGGGTGGGTCACGAAGCAACATCTCTCAACTAAAGATATCCTTTACTTTATTTTTCCTTTCTGCCAGGGTACCAATGCCTTTGACATTAACATCTCATAAATGATCAAAATCCTCAAAGTTTTGAAAAAATTTTACTTACTACTCAGAAGAGACACACTCCATCTAGTTAGCTGCTGTCTCCTCAAGCACCTATTTAGGCCAGTGTTTCTGTTGCAATCAGTTTCCCTTAATCCCTGTGGAGCTACTAGTGATCATCACCCACGCAACTGTATGACACACAGCCTTTTGCAAAACCTGGGCCAGACTTTCTCCAAAATATTGGCATCCTTTACAAAGGAAAAATTGATACTGTATCTACACATACTTTAGGCTGTCTTAGCTACCCCCTCTTGGAGTGATCTCTATGTCTCCTAAAACTCATGGCATTTAGGCTTCTCATGAAAACTAGAGAGCCCACTAGTGTTGCCTAGGTGGTTATAAGAAGGAATTCAAGTTTGAGAAAAACTGCTGAGTTAATTTCTGCAACAAACTGTACCCATGGAGTCAGAGAAAGTTTGAGACATGTGTATAATTGTTCACCACTTCATGCCTGTAGGGCACAAATCTGCTTCTAAACCTACCCCAGACAATACACAGAACACCCAAAGAATTTAGAAAAAAAAAGGCCTTCATTATCTTACAATCCAAAAAGAAGGAAGCATGGCAGTTCTTGCAGGGGTGATGGGAACACTCAGAGCACAACCCTGAAAATAACAGGCCTTCTGCAAGCTGACAGCTGAACTCAGATGATATTCTCTTGGCTAAAAGTGTGTCAACTAGTGAGTGAAAAAGGAATGAAAATCTAAAAATAGTTTAGCCTACTCCTAATTTTGCCCTGGCTGGTGTGGCTCAGTGGATTGAGTGCTGGCCTGTGAACCTACATGTTGCCAGTTCAGTCCCAGCTCTGGGTTGCAGGACAGGTCCCAGAGGGGTTTTTTGAGAGGCAACCAATGTATCTCCTTTCATTGATTTGCCTTTCTTCGCTTTCTCTCCCTCCCCCTCAACTCCAAAAATAAATAAATAAAATTAAATTAAAAAACTCTTCAGCAACAGAAATATGGAATGACATGGAGATATCTGGCAAGATACCTTGATAAACTGAAAAGTGCAATGTGGACACACAGGCTTCCCACACAATAAAATTATGTGGCTGTGGAATTTCAAATGGATGGAGACAAGATACAGACATAAGTAGATACACTTTGCCTCCTCACACAAACAAAAGGACAACAAATTTAAAAGCAAAAAAATAGCCAGAAGTGCAAGAAGATTGAACTGTATGGAAGTCTGACAACCAAGGAGATAAAGAAGAAACATTTACTCAAACTGGTAGGAGGGGCGGAGACAGGCAGTCAGGGCAGAGGACGCATGCTCAGGTGAAGGCTAGAGGTCCCACATCTGAGAGTGGATAAACTGGGAGGAACAACTGGGGAGCAAGACAGACCATGCAAGCCAGAGTCCCAGCACAAGATAATAAAGCCTCAAAACCCTGGCTGTAAAAACCTGTGGGGGTTGCGGAAACAAAAGAAACTCCCAGCCTCACAGTTCATCGGAGAGACCCACAGGGTCCTAAAATGTGCACGAGCACTCACCTGGGAATCAGAACCAAAAGGGCCCAATTTACTTCTGGGTAGCAGGAGAAGTGATAGAAAGCCAGCTGAGAGCTGAACAAGCAGCATTGTTCCATGTCAGACCCCTTCTCCACATATAGTGCTACAATGCAGTGACCTGGGCTGTCCCCTCCAACAGTGAAGGCTTCGCCCCTTACAAAGTAACAAGCATGCCAAGCCAAAAAAATATGGCCCAAATAAAAGAACAGATCAAAGCTCCAAAAATAGAACTAAGCAATGAAGACACAGGCAACCTGTCAGATGCACAGTTCAAAACACTGGTAATTAGGATGCACACAGAAATGATTGAGTATGGTCGAAAATAGAAGAAAAAATGAAAGCTATGTAAAACGAAATAAAGAAAAATATACAGGGAACCAATAGTGACGTTAAGGAAACCGGGATTCAAACCAACAATGTGAAGCAGAAGGAAGAAACAAACATTCCATCAGACAGAATGAGGAAACAAGAATTCAAAAACAATGAGGAGAGGTTTAGAAACATCCAGGACAACTGCAAACATTCCAACATCTGAATCAGAAGAAGAGGAGGAGCAAGAAACTGAAAACTTATCTGAAAAAATAATGGAGAACTTCCCCAATCTGGAAAAGGAAATAAACTTCCAGGAAGTCCAGGAAGCTCAGAGAGTCCCAAAGAAGTTGGACCCAAGGAAGCACACACCAAGGCACATCATAATTAAAGATTAAAGATAAAGAGAGAATCTTAAAAGCAGCAAGAGAAAAGGAAACCGTTTACCTACAAAGGAGTTCCTATAAAACAATGGGCTGATTTCTCAAAAGAAACCTTACAGGCAAGGGGCTGGAAAGAAGTATTCAAAGACATGAAAGGCAGGAACCTACATCCAAGATTACTCTATCCAGCAAAGCTATCATTTAGAATGGAAGGACAGATAAAGTGCTTCCCAGATAACATCAAGTTAAAGGAGTTCATTTTCACCAAGCCCTTATTATATGAAATGTTAAAGGGACTTATTTAAGAAAAAGATAAAAAAGCATGAAGAGTAAAATGACAACAAACTCACAACTATCAACAACTGAACCGAAAAAAAACAAAAACTAAGGAAACCACTAGAACAGGAATATAATCACGGAAATAGAGATCACATGGAGGAGTATCAGCAGGGAGGGGGAAGAGGGAGAATGGAGGAAAAGGTACAGGGAATAAGAAGCATAATTAGTAGGTACAAACTAGACATGGGAAGGTTAAGAATAGTATAGGAAATGGAGAAACCAAAACACTTATATGTACAACCCATGGACATGAATTAAGGGGGAGCATACTGGTAGAAGTGGGGTGCAGGACACAGAGTAATAGTTGGGAGAAAAAAATAGAACTCTAATAGTATAATCAATAAAATATGTTTTAAAATAAATAATAAAATGTATAGAGAAAACCAGAAATGTAGCAGAAAACATTTATGCAGAACCTCTCTATGTACATGACTGGGTTTATGTGATTTGACTCAGATGAACAAGGTTTAAAAGAATTCCTTTTGACATTATGAACATTAAAAAAAAGAATCTGCATAATTCCTACCCTTCTAAGATAATCCTCCATGTGAAGTCATGTGTGGAGAATGTTACAAATTTTTTTGAAAGATTTCCACGTCTGACTGTAACAATAAGTAGTGCAACTGTAGTATCTCCCACATTCTCTGCATTTATAAGGCCTTCTCATGTATGAACCCTCTGATGATAACGAAGGATATCAATTCTGGTAAAAGATTTTCCACATTCACTGCAACAATAAGGCCTTTCTCCTGTGTGAACTCTTAGATGAACACGGAGGTTAGTACTAGTGCTAAAACACTTCTCACATTCCCTGCACTGATAAGGCCT
>PVKM010013905.1:0-29723 GCA_004027735.1 Carollia perspicillata | reverse complement strand
ATGAAGGGAAGATAAAGTGCTTCCCAGACAAGACCAAGTTAAAGGAGTTCATCATCACCAAACCCTTATTATATAAAATGTTAAAGAGACTTATCTAAGAAAAAGATGATAAAAAAACATGTACAGTAAAATGACAGCAAGTTCACAATTATTAACAACCACACCTAAAACAAAAACAAACTAAGCAAACAACTACAACAGGAATTGTTCAACTGTAGTTGAATATTAAAACAAAAGCAATAGCAAGAAAGTGAGCATATTATGATTATAGTCCTTCACTCATTCACTACTGTATATAAAATGCCAGCAGTGAGTGTTATTCACTGACCCCATTAAGAGGTCTGACACTGAACACCACCCCTAGGATGATGTTCATCATCCTCATATCATATCATCCTTCATTGTAAATGCTCCATCTTTCTCAACTTGGATCAAAGGCCACCAGCTCTACCTGGTCCATTTCATCAGTCTCTTCTACTTCCTTTCAGCTAGGAGTTTTTTCCAGCAAGGGAGTTTATCAGTAGAGAGAAAGCAATTCTCAGGAAAGTTTACCTTGAATTTAATGATTAGGTGACCCTTTTCATATGCTCTGCAATAAATTGGCATGCCTTCACTTAACACACTTGATATCTCTGTGCTTCACAATCTGACCTGGATGAGAGGTGCTGACTGTGGTTCAGTCGTCAAGAGTAGCTATTGGCTTCTGGAAGCCTCACAGTGCTTCAACCAGCTGTATGCCCATACACATGAAAAGGTCTTCTCATCACCAAGTGAAAACAGTGTGGTCCTTCTGCTCTAAAACAATGATAATATCTCCTGGCTCTAGTCCTGGTTCTTGGTCTTATTCATCATGGAATGTTCTCTTCTGGCCATCTTTCATGCCTTTGTTAACTTGAACTTCTAGAATTGTCTTCTCTCCAACTATCCTCCTTCCATTGCAGCTTTTACATCTATCTTTAGGACTGATCCATTCCCCATGGCCCTGGCACTCCACGCACACAGAGTGAATTTGCTGAACTCTACAGCTCCTTTCTTACCACCTCAGCCTTCACGTTTGTCACAAATCACATTATTTTGCAGAGCTAGTTTTCTTGTTGGACCATTACATAAATCTTCTAAGGTTACTGAGAGCTGATGCACATTTTTGCTTCTTTCCCTCTGCATCCTTCCTCCTTTTTCTAAAAAACATATCAGAGATGTCCGTGGGGGAGCCAAAAACACCATCTGCTCCACCTTCTTTAATTGCCTGTTCTCCTCCTTTATATATGATCCCCTTTTCTTTGCATCAGAGAGCACTTCCTAAGCTTGAGAAATCTGTTTAAAGTTCTCTTCTTCATCTGGATTCTTATCAGGGTGGTACCTCAAGGCCAGGTTTCTGTAAGCCTTTTCCAATTCTGTCTGAGTGGCATTGGGTTTGACCCCCAAAAGATAATAGTAAGTGGTTTCTTTCATCATTTTTGACAGCCGGTGAGCAGTTGGAGGCAGCCGTGGAGGAGCGAGAAAGAGCGTATTACTACACCCAGCTCTGAAAGCCACTGCTCCTCTGCTTCCCACAGAGTGTTCTGGAAAATTCCTTAGAAACTATTTTCAAAGCACTTATAACTTGGACATTCTAGCTGGGGTGTCAACATTTTATTTATGTGTCAATAAATAAAATGATGCATAACACCAGATGTATGACAATGGTCTATGGAGTTTTAGCCAATAGGAGTTCAGAAGAGGAATTACAATGCCTCTAAAGGAGCAGGCACAAAAGTGTTCCTGGAGGGAGTGGACTTGAGTTGAGCCTTAAAGATGGGTAAAGCAATACTTTTGCTCATGCTACTACACCAAGCCCTTGCTTATAAAAGGCCCTCTGCTCTCATCTGGGATTTGGATATCTGAAATGAAGCTTTGGGTAAGTGCTGTTGTCAGTGGGGTCTTTTCTTGGCAAACGAATGTCATTAAATACCAGCCAAAGGGAAGTCAAAGAACTGCAACAAGGGTATATCCTTCTAACTTAATAATGCCAGAAATGGGTTGTTTCCACTTCATTCTCCTACAGTAGTTGTTCTCAGCTGGGGGTTATTTTGCTACCGAGGGTATATTTGGCAATACCTGAAGATGTTTTGACTGGAGAAGGGCTCCTGGCATCAAGTGGGCAAAGACCAGGGATGCTGCTATACATCTGCTATGTGCAGACAACCCTGCACAACAGAGAATTACCCCATGCCACATGTAAGTAGTGCTGAGGGTGAGAAACCCTAAGCTAGATCATCCAGTCCTGTTCCCTGTGCATGGTCACCAAATGAAAAAGGGGGAACTGGAGGCCATACATACATTGTATCCTGAAAGATTATAGGAACATCTCCCAAGTACACGTGTCTCCACAGGTAGGTGGATGGTGTTCTGAAGTGTAACAGTCAAAGCATTCCTTGGGGTTAAAACATTGCATCTTCAGAAGTTCTCAATTAAAAGGAAGGGGTGACCCATTAAAGCAGTGACATCAAATAAGTTTCATCTTGATGCCAAATCTGATCAGTTGGAAGTGGTTGCCAAGAATACTGTGTTAAAAAGGATTCTGGAGGCTCATCTAGATCCAGTATAGAAAAAAAAACATGGTTGACTCATGGTGTACAAACAGATAGAGGAGGATAAGTAGGGATATGTCCAACATATTTGCCTTTTTAAAAAACTGATGTATAATCAACGTACACCATTATATTAATTTTAGGTGTACAATGTGATGATTTGATATTTGTATGTATTATGAATTGATCACCATAATAAGTCTAGTTAACATTTGTCACCATACATAGTTACAAACATTTTTTTCTTGTGAGGAGGACTTTTAAGGTCTACTCTCTTAGCAACTTTTGAGTATGCAATACAGTATTATTGACTGTAGTCTATTAACTATATTTGCCTTTCACATCTGTTGAGTTCAATGATCGGGTTTACTTTTCAGCTTAGTATGGAGTCACTTAAGAACATAATGTAAGTTTTAATACTAGGATCAAAGGTGAATGTGGTGGACAGATGAATGGCCCCATGAAGATGTCCATGTCCTGATCTCCAGGACCTGTCAATATGTTGTGTGTACCTGGCAAGGGGGAGTTCAGGTTGCCAATCAGCTGACTGCAAAAAAGGGAAATTATCCTGAATTATTCAGGCAGGCTCAATGCAAGCACAGGGGTAATAACTGAAAGTAGAAGTAAGAAAGAGTCAGAGTGAAATGTGATGACAAAAGCAAAATCAGAGATACACAGTCTAAGACTCAAAGTGCTATTGCTGGCTTAGAAAATGGAGAGGAACCTCAAGCCCTAAGGGAAGCCTCTAGACTGGTAGGTCTCCCCAGTGGTGAACTCAGGGCCTCTAGAGGGCAGCAGGAAGGTTTGGAGTACTAGAAGACAGGAGTAATAGATCTGTAAAGGGAAAACAAAGGGGTCCTGAGAGAAGAGTCCACGACAAACTTGACCTATTTCATTGTGTTCCTAAACACAAACCCTAGACTTGGGTTTCCAAAGAAAGGTAGGACAGAGCAGGTTTTCCTTCTGGAATCTGGCAGAAATATAGGTAGAGACTTGCTGAGTAGCCCAAGGGAATCAGCCCCTTCATTGTTCCCAGCAGGTAATCTCATTTTCCTACCATGAGCCTGGCCAGCATCTTACCTGAATTAACATGAGGGACAGCTTTCCTGACTAGAGCATGGGCTGCAAATCTGGGACATTTTTGAGGTTTGACTCCAAGCTCTTCCTGCAATACTTGAATAATCGCCATCCCCACTCAAACCAATGCGAGTTTGATTTGTGTAAAAACTCTTAGCCAGAGTCCTTTATTACTCTCAGTTATATGACTGATTACCTTAAACTGTACTAGGAATAGGCTAAGGCATCAAAAACAGAAAAATCTGCTTACACAGTCTTTGGATCTGAAAACCAAATGGAAACATTAATATCTTAAAGCTGAAAGCAGTTACTGGATAAACTCTTAAGGAACCTTAAACAACCTATTGAACCAAAACAACATCCTGTCCCACAAACGCTTTCAATTCATGTTGTGAAATAAAACAGACATCATGTTTCTACCCTTCAGAACATAAAACATAGTATTGAGCTTCCAGTGCTATGAAATAGATATACAACTTCAGAAAGTAAAATGAGTATGTCTCCTCCTGTTGAAAAATAATCATAGTTTCATGTTTATTTTTTTCAGGTTGAACCTATTACCAGATAATTATTTCAGAATGAATCTCTTTCCCAATCTGCTGGAAAAGAATGCTCGGTATGTTTTGACTGTTCAGTGTGCCATCATGCGTTTTATGAGCTCTTTGCTTAATCTGATGTTAATGTATTCTTTTCAGGCAAAAGAAAAAGACCATGCCAAGTGGCACCTGAGTTGTTCAACAAATCTTTGCTTGGTTTAATATGCCAAAGAAAGGAAGACAAGCCTGTAATCTTTTTTAAAAAATCACATTCTCTCGTAAAGTCTTCCTTGACCGACCAGCTTCAATAGCACCAGGCTGTTCTCCATCATAACCCTTAATGCACACATTCAATGTCTGAATGAGCAGTAATCTATTTGCTGTCTGTTAGAGGGTAAGGACCATGTTGTGTGTATTCTAGGCCCCACTCCTAGTGCCTAATACTAGGCGTGGTGCATAGTAAATCTATTTAAATATATTTTCAGTTAAGAAATGAATAAGCAAGAAACTGCTTCCTTCCCTAAGGACTGAGCCGTTTAATCCAAGACATCTAAGTGCTTTAAATAACTCTTCCTAGACAATACAAATGACATGGAAATTTCCTAAATATACTATTTGTTGAGGAACCATTTCTTTATGTGTTCGACCACACTACGAAAACACTCTTACCTCGCAATTTCTACAGCATGTTTACATTTATTGAACATGTATCTAATATTTTACTTTTTAACCATTTATCGAGCTTATATCTTATTGAATCATACTATTTATGTTTTTACCTTGTATGCTCTTAGACTCCCTCTCTGCCTCCTCTGGTTTTGGATGCTGCACATGAAGCACCTTAGCTGTTCTAGCTTCAGGTTAGCATTTAAATGCTGGCATAAGCCCATCTCAGCCCCTAGATTGATTCTAACACAGAACATGGGAATGGGCTTCTTGTGAAGAAACTCTCAGACATTGGATATGAGACAGCGAAGAAATGGTCAAGCTTGACTTTGAAAGTATGTCTCAAAAAGTTAAGTAAACTTCTAAGGAGATAGTTTATTGGTTTACAACCCTGAGATCAAGAAACAGGGCTTCCAGGGGAAACTATCAGCATGTGTGACGTCATCAGAGGAGGGAACAAGGTAGGTTTAGGGAGGATTACATTTCTGCTCGACGCTGTTGCTCATCTAGCACCACATTTCAACTCTTTCCCTCCTGCCTTCCTCCAGTCTTCACAAACAAGGATTTGGGTAACTCTATTGGCCTTGCCTCTTATTGCAGAAAACAAAACAACAACAAAAACAACAAAGTCTTGTCCCTTAGTTACTGGAAAATAGTCTTTTGCATGGATTATATATTTTTTAAATTACTATCCAAGAGGGACTAAAAGCATTACTGTACAAGCATTCAGAGTTTGCCCCTCTGTGACTGTGTGCTTGCCTACAAGCCTTCAGTGAAGCTAACAGGGACCATGAGTAAAAGATCTGAAAACTGGAAGATAAGAGACAGGCTAACGATATATGTTGTTTTTAATCTTAGAAAGAGAAAAAAGCTTACCTTGTTCTGGGAGAACAAGGGTGCGTGCAGGGTTGTGGAAGAAGATTGGTGAGCTGCCAGTCTGGAAAGAGCTTTAGAGGGTGTAGGGAATGGAACAAGAGATGTTGAAATAATTTTGAAGACTTCTGCTAGATATTCTTTTGACATTCTTTGAAAGTCCCTGGTAAATATTTGAATTACCTTGTGATGAGTTTCAGTTGTCAAACTTGTGTTTATTGGAATGTGAGGCATCATACAGCCTGGACCTCACGGGGTCCCATGTTTAAATGGGCTTTCTCCCTTGCTGTCTTCCTTTATCCCTATATGTAGGGAAACCAGTATAGTAGAACTCAACTAATCGGAGTTTTCTTAGCTAATTTTTATGATCCCAGAGAACTCTTAGGAAAAACAAATAAATGAAAGAGAATTATTTCATACAAGAAATTCTGTTAGAACTCACATACACACAACTGTTGCAGGATATGTACATTCCAACATTTAGTAATGTCTGCATCTACAACTCTAATCTATAAACATGAACACCCAACTAAAGTTCAGAATGATGACCCTGAGATAGTTGGGGTGGTAAGACACAATGCAAGTTACAGATGATGTACACAGAATTGTGTACTTAAAACCTATGTAATTTTATTAACTACTGTCACCCAATAAATTTAATTAAAATTTTTTTAATTAAAATATATCATCTCTTGTACATACTAAATGGAAAAAAATAACCAAAATAAATCCCTTCTAGCCCTGTCCAGGTGGCTCAATTGGTTGGAGCATCACCCCATACACTGAAAGGGATAATGGGTTCTATTCCCAGTGTAGGCACCTACCTAGGTTGTGGGTTCAGAGCCTGGTCTGGGCACGTACAGGGGGCAACCAATGGATGTTTGTCTCTCACACTGATGTTTTTCTCTTTCTCTGTCACTTCCTGTCTCTCTAAAATCAATAAAAACATATCCTTGGGTGAAAGTTAAAATAAATAAAAAATGAAAATAAAAAACATCCCTTCTAGCTCTGGGCAGTTTGGCCACCTTAAAGATATATAGCATGCAATTCAAAAAGGAATCAGCAATGAGTCACTTGTAGCCCCATGTATATAAAAGGAAACTTCACCTTGCCATACCAATAATTTTTGCTGCTTTTTTCCTTAATAGGCTTTTTTCCTATTTTCCTGCTTTTTTCCTTAATAGAACTTAATGAGCAACACCTGAAAGTTCATTGGCATCTCTCTATACACTGAGGAAGCTATAAAACCCTGAAGGGCAAAGCAACTAGACCTTTCTCTCACCGGAAACTTTTTCCCCAAATGACCCATTTCTACCAGTTTTGTTTATACTTCCTGAACTAAGACAGGGAGGGAGCATACTCTCACAGCCACACAGCATTTATAGGCATCACTATGGGCAGGGTTTTTTTCCCCTTATTTTTCTTCTTCTTTTTTTGGCCTCTTTTCATTCCTGTTGAGAAGAAAGCCCTAAATTTCAACTTCTCTTGATGGTTTGCATCCCAGCCCACACAACTGGCAGAGCCCTGAGTCCCAAGACCTCCCAAAAACATAAAGATGCTTGGGAATCTGAAACAGGTACCACTGGTTATTTTAACAGTAGAGGCTTTCTGTTTTCATTTGCTACTGCTTCTTAAACAATCATTTAGACAGAGCTTTCAAGTCCCTCACTACATCTTTTTTTCCACTGGCAGTCTTACCCTGATTCCCTCCTCCCCTTCTCAGGCTTTGGCTCCCGCCATCTCTGCTAGAATTGATATCAACACCACGGTTGTGTTTATGTCTCCCCCCAGCGCCAGGCCCACTGATGTGGTGAGTGGGCTCTGGGAAGTGGAGCCGAGGAGGCTGAGTCATCAGTCATCATCTTCTGTCTCCCTGGGCCTGACCAAAATGACAGAGGCTCTTCTCAGTAAAGTGTCCATCACTGGGAGACCACAGCAGAAAGGAGGTGGGGGACTTGTCCCCTTTGACTCTAACCACTTTAAGAAAGGACACATTTTTGGCAGGGTGGTAGGGAAATGGTAATATAGAAATCTCAATGCAACTTCCATTTTCTTTTGTCCTTCAGGCCACAGCTTAAATGTAAACCTTTCAAAATGGAAAAACCACTTTGGAAAGCTACTAAGTGGAAAACCACTAATGCTGAACATATACATATTCTGTGACCTAGCATTTCCACTTCTGAATATGTATCTATATGCATACACACACATATATAATGTCTCTATATTACATATTCATATTCTATGCCACATATCTAATATATACATAGAAATAATATATAAATCTATTCATACATTCACCAAAATACAAGTACAGGAATGATCATAGTAACACTACTTATAATAGCTAAAAGCAGAAACTACCTAACTATCTACAAGCAGAATAGGATAAATAAATTGCTGTATATTCACATGGTCAAATACCACACAGCAATGGTAATGAAAGAACTATAACTATATGTGACAATACTGCTGAATACCACAAACATAATACTGAGCAAAAAAAACAAAAAAAGCAGAGCAAAAGAGAAGTAAATACTGTGTGGTTTCATTTATATAAAGATAAAAAGTAGACTAAATTAATCTGTGTTGTTAGAAGTAGGGTAGAGATTACCACTGGGGTTATGACTGGAAGGGAGAATGAGGGAGGTCCTCTGCCATACTGGTACTGAAGATTTCTCAACAGAACATTTTAAAATGGTTGAAATGATGACTTTTATGTTATGTATACTTTACCACAATAAAAAAGTTATCTTCTCGTATATTTTCCTCATCACCTCACAGAAAGAACCGCACTTTCAGTCATTCCTATCGCAAAGCCAAGTTTATTTCCACCACAGCACTTTTACTACTTGCTACTTTCTTATTATTTATCTGTCCTCATTAACTTTATGTTGATATTTACTAGAATGTAAGCTCCATGAGGATAGGTATTGTGTCTCTGTTATTCAACTGAACTCATCTACCAGCTCCCAGATACAAAACAAAATAAATGTTTACTGGATCAACAAACTTTCCGGGTGACCTGAAGCAACTTATGAAAACTTCTGTAAATTTTTTTTTCATTTATTCTACAATGTTAAGCATTTATGTACATAGTGTAGCACATTCAAAAGTGAAACAAGGCAGCATGTTCTTATAGAAACGAAGCTAGCTCTTGCAAGTAGCAATGCATTCCCAGTTGTTAGCTCTTGGGTAGAGGCTAGATCAGAACAGCACATAGATTTAAATTCAATGTGAAAGATCAGATTGTTTAATGTTATCTGCTTCCAGAACTTGTTGAAAAAGATTCTAAAGCCCATTCTGGATTCGGCAGAAAAAAAAGAAATGTCATTAAAAAATTAGTGATCTCTAATGATACTTTATAGAGAGAATCATAAAAAAATCTAACAAAAAACTACTAGAACTGAGGAATGAATTCAATAAAGTAGTAGGATACAAAACAAATATTCAGAAATTGGTTAAATTTTTATATACCAATAAGAAACTATCAGAAATGAAAACTAAGAAAACAATCTCATTTACAATTACATCAAAAAAATAAGAATAAAATACCTAGGAATAAATTTACCCAAGGTGGCAAAATTATAAGGCACTGAAAAATATACAAATAAATGGAAGCATATACCATGTTATAGATAGGAAAAATTAACATAAATAAAATGTCCATACTACCCAAAGCAATCTATAGATTCAACAAAATTCCCATCAAAATACCAATGGAATTTTTCATAGAACTAGAACAAATAATCCAAAAATTGTTGAAACCACGAAAGATCCCAAATAGCCACAGCAATCTAAGAAAGAACAAAATCAGAGGTACCATGCTACCTGATATCAAACTACACTGCAAGGCTATAGTAATTAAAACTGGAATGAACTGGTATGCACTGGCATAAAAAACAGAGTTGTAGATCAATGGAGCAGAACAGAGAACCCAGAAATAAACCCATGTCTTTATGGTCAATTAATATATGACAAAGGAGGCAAGAATACACAATGGGGTAAAGATAGTTTATTTAATAAATGGTGTTGGGAAAACTGGGCAGATATATGCAAAAAATGAAACTAGATCACTTTCCTACACCATGTATAGGAATAAACTCAAAATGTATTAAAGTCTTAAGTAATACTCAATACCATAAAAATTCTAAAAGAAAATATAGACAGTAAAATCCCTGACATTTCTACTAGCAATAGTTTTTCTGATATATCTCCTTAGGCAAGGGAAACAAAAGAATAATAACAAATGGGACACACCAAACTAAAAACCTTTTGCACAGCAAAGGAAACCATCAACAAAACAAAAAGAAAACCCACTGAATAGGATAACATATTTGCCGATAATACATCCAATAAGGGATTAATATCCAAAATTTATAAAGAACTTGTACAACTAAGCACCAGAAAAACCCAAACAGTCCAATTAAAAATGGGCAGAAAACCAAAAGAGATGCTTCTCCAAAGAGGACATACAAATGGCCAACAGACATATGAAAAAATGTTCAACATCGCTAATTACCAGACAAATGCAAACTAAAACCACTATGAGATATTCCTTCACACCTGTCAGAACGACTGTCATCAACATATCAACAAAGTGTTGGCAAGGATGTGGAGGAAAGGGAACGTTCTCACGTTGTTGATGGGAGTGCAGATTGGAGTAGCCACTAGTTCCACAGTACCATGGCAGTCAGCACCATGACCTCAAGGAGTCTTTCACTTTGACTTGCTAGATGTGGCTAAGGATTGAAATAATAACCTGAGAAGAACTTAGGTTTGTACCTACAGATATTGGTCAAAGGACACAGAGACCCTGGGGTGAATTTTCAGCTTAGGGATACCTGTGCCAGACTAAGATACTGTCTCCATGCTTCCTGGCTGGTGATAACCCTCAACGCTGAGCAGTGCCATCATTCTCCCCCCAAAAAGAAGGGAAGCCATCCCTGCCTCTAATGCTTCTTGCAAGAACAACTACCATTGTTACCAGCTATTCATCAACTTCCAGGACCTGGAAGTTGTGCCAGGACCTGGAAGTTGTGCCAGGACCTGGCACAACTGGATCATTGCCCCCAAGGGGTTCATGGGAAATTACTGCCATGGAAGTTGTCCTTTCTCATCGACAACCTCCCTCAGCAGCTCCAGTTATGCTTTCATGCAAGCACCAATACATGCTGTTGTCCCAGCAATTCCCCAGGCTGTCTGTATTCCCACCAAGCTGACCCCATCTCCATTGCTTCATCAGGGCAATGATGACAATGTTGTGCTATGGCATTATGAAGTCATGGTAGATGATAAATGTGGGATGGGTAGGCAGTCAGAAATGGGCATTGAAGGAGTGTTCTTGGATAAAGCTTTTAATTTAAAAAAATGGCTTTTTAATTTTTAATTTTTTAGATTAATAAAATAAAATAAATTAAAATTTTTAACTTTAAAAAAATTTAAAAGCCATTACTTTTATTAGAAACAAATAATGCTTCTCAAGATGTTGGTAACAGGTCATAGTACAGATGTAAGTTTCATACATGTACTTCTCTTTTGAACTATATTTCAATAGGAGGTGCAATACCTCCTTGGCTATGTAAAGCAGAAGTTTCTGATGGACTATGTAAGTTGGTCTTCTTGTACACATACCATGCATTTCCTCCCCAACACATCATATTCAGAAAGCAGAAGATCACAGATACATTTAGAGAGCCAATACTAGTCACAGGGCCAAAATAACACATCATTCTTTGAAGATTACAGGGTACATGTTCCTGGATAATATTGTCACAGATGGATATTTTAATATCTGTAAGACCTTTAGCCTAGGTGGGAGTGCTCACCAGCCACCAAAAATGGCAACAAGGATAACAACAGTGTCAGCCATGGAAGTTTTTGACTATCCCAATACAGGTTTGTGTAATGAACATAGAGCAGAAAAGCAGCAGTGCAGTACAGGAAGAAAAGAGTGCAAACATAACATAGAATTGGGTAAAAGAATTTTAAAATTAAAGTGGAACTGCCTTATGACCCAGAAATTCCACTTCTCAGTACATAGCCAAAACCAAACACACAAAAAATAATTTGAAAGAATATATACACCCCTATGTTCATTGCAGCATTATTTACAATAGCCAAGACATGGAAGCAACCCAAGTGCCCATTAATAGATGAGTAAATAAAATAGTGGTGGTTCATACGAGGTCTGTCTAGAAGATATCCAGCCATATAATATGAAAAATAGAGAGGCTTCTTCATTTATTGAAGAAGATACAAGATACAAGAAACATTGTACATAGGACACTGACAGCTCATTACCCTTCAAAGTAGCCACCTTGGGACCTTGCAAAGTTCTCCCGATCACCATCAGCTGCCCTACCGTATTTTCCTGAATCTCATTGACAGTCTGAAATCTCTTCCCTTCCAAATGCGATTTTAGTTTTGGGAAAAGCCAGAAGTCACAGGGGCCCAATTCTTCACTGTAGGAGGTATTGAGTCACCTGTGGGATTTGATGTTTCACAAAAAAAACTCTGCACGAGACTTTCGGTCAAGACGGAGGCATAGGTAAACATGCTTCACCTCCTCACACAGCTACAGCAAAAGTAACAACTAGACTACAAAACAACTATCACTCAGAATCATCAGAAAATTGAGCTGTATGGAAGTCCGATAACCAAAGATTTAAAGAAGCTACATTCATCCAGGCAGGAAGGAGAGGTGGAGATGTGGAGAGGCACAGAGAGATGGAGAGGTGCGGAAAGCACAGAATTGCAAAGTGGCACAAAGAGGCAGTGGAACAGGAGGTCCCACATTCAAGTGTGGTGGATAAAAACAGGAGTGGACACCTTGGGAGAAAGTGATCCCAGCCCCAGACCAGACCACTCGGCCCAGGGTTCCAGTGCCAAGGAAGATAAGTCCCCATAACTTCTAGCTGTGAAAACCAATGGGGGTTGAGTGGATGGAAGAAGCTGCAGGATTCATAGAAGACTCCTCTTAATAGGCCCACAAAGGTCTCAGGGCTTATGAAGACCCACCCTCTTAGGATTCAGGACCAGAGCAACAGCTGTAAGGTCACAAGTGGCATACGGAGAGAAAGTGAAGTGACTGGGACATGGCAAGTGTCTGGAGACAGCTTCCTCTTAGGCAAATCTCCAGGGCCAAGCAGAAGCGTTGTTCTCTCTCCAAGCCCTCCATCACAGAGAGCCACAAAGTGGTGAACTGGGTTGCCCTGCTTCTGATTATCTAAGGCTCTGCCCCACCCAATGTACAGGTACCTTTTCTACAACAGGCCACACTAATAAGACAGAGAGCCAAAGTAGCTCTACCTAAATTGTTTACAGAAACAAATGCAGGGAGGCTACCAAATTGAGGAGGCGAAGAAATATGGCCCAGATGAAAGATCAGAACAAAACTTCAGAAAAAGAACTAAACAAAAGAGAGATAAGCAACCTATCAGATGCAGAATTCAAAACACTGTTATCGGGATGCTCAAAGAACTCATTTGGGCACTGCAGTAGCATAAAAAAGACCCAGGCAGAAGTGCAGGTTGCATTAAGTGAGATAAAGAAAAATCTATAGGGAACCAACAGTGGAGGGGATGAAGTTCAGAATCAAATCAACAATTTGAAACATAAGGAAGAAAAAAGCATTCAGTCAGAACAGTAAGAAGAAAAAAGTATTTAAAAAATGAGAATAGAATAAGGAGCCTCTGGGATATCTCCAAACATACCAGCATCCAAATCATAGGTGTGCCAGAATGAGAAGAGGAAGAGTGAGAAATTGAAAAGTTATTTGAAAACATAATGAAAGCAAACTTCCCTAATTTGGTGAATAAAGTAGACATACAAGTCCAGGAAGCACAGAGAGTCCCAAACAAGTTGGACCCAAAGAGAACCACACAAAGACACACAATAATTAAAATGCCAAAGGTTAAAAATAGGTTAAAGATAAAAAGAGAATCTTAAAAGCAGAAAGAGAAAAGCTGATAGGTACCTACAAAAGAGTTTCCATAGACTGTCAGCTCTTCTCTCAAAAGAAACATTGCAGGAAAGAAGGGACTGGCAAGAATTATTCAAAGTGATGTAAAGCGAGGACCTACAATCTAGATTTCTCTATCCAGCAAAGCTATCATTTAGAATGAAAGGGCAGATAAAGTGCTTCCCAGACAAGGTAAAACTAAAAGAGTTCATCATCACCAAGCCACTATTATATGAAATATTACAAGGAACTATAATAAGAAAAAGAAGATCAAAACTAAGAACATTAAAATGGCAACAAATTCACAGCTATCAACAACTGAATCTCAAAAACAAACTTAGCAAATAAGGAAAACAGAAACAGAATCATAGATATGGAGAGCATTTTGAAGATTATCAGCTGGGAGGAGGATGGGTGAGAATTGGGGAAATGACTCAGGGATTAAGAAGTACAAATTGGTAGGTACAAAATAGACAAGGGGATGTTAAGAACAGTATAGGAAATGGAGTAGCCAAAGAACTCATATCTATGACCCATGGACATGGACTAAGGAAGGGGATTGCTAGAGGTAATGAGGGTACCAGGCAGATAGGAGCAAAGAGAGAAAAACTGGGACAACTATAATAACATAATCAATAATATATATTTTTTAAAACTCTGCATGAGACATGATGCATGAGTGAATGCATTATCATGACGAAGCTGCCAATTACCAGTTGCTCATAGCTGTGGCCTTCTGAAACATCTGAATATTTTCCACATGGAGGAATGTTCATGCTTAACACAAAATTTGATGCAGATTTGTTGCTCTATTCACGCAGTCATTTTGAATGTGATGGCCACACAATACCTGTGCTGACTCAATGGTGTCTACTGCCCCCATTGACTAGTACAGTGAAGTCACCATTGTTCACACATATGCATTCCAGTCCACTCTCCTTGGCTGCCAGGTTACATTTATGCTGTGTAAACTGTTCTTGTTATGTTAACAACTGGCTGGACTTTTTCTGGACAGACTTTGTATATCCAATGGAATATTACTCAACCATAAAAAAGAATAAAATCTTATCTTTTGTGACAGCATGGATGGACCTAGGGAGTATTATGCTAAGCGATATAAGCTCATTTAAAGAAAGACAAATACTACATGATTTCACTTACATGTGGGATCTAAAGAACAAAATAAATGAACAAACAAAATGGAAACAGACTCAGAGATACAGAGAACAGACTGATGGTTGCTGAGAAGGAGAAGGTTGGGGAACTGGGTGAAAAAGAGGTGAAAGGATCAAGAACTACAAAATAGTCACAGGGAATGTAAAGTACAGCATAGGAAATATAGTCGATAATATTGTGATAACTATGTATGGTGTCAGGTGGGTACTAGAAATATTGGGGGGAACACTTAGTCACATATGATTGTCTACTTACTAAACTACACCTGAAACTAATACAAAATAATAATGAAAATAAACTAATTGAAAAAAATTAGTGATGTCTACCATGATACCTTAAAAGGAGAACGATGGCATTGCCATATCATGGATTTTGTCATCCTTGGGCTTGTTGATTTCTTGTCAAGGGTGTTATAGATATGAATCAGGGAGTAGATTGAACCTGAACTAACAGATGACTTCTGAGTCTTTTCCAACCTTGAAGCCTGTGAGTCTAAAAACATGACTTAGATTTGGAGGGTATGGCTGGAAAGCACCAGATCTGTATTCCTGGAGTCCTATGTAATATAGCTCTGATCAGGTGACCTACTAAAGGTACAGAAGAGATGTAGGTGTGGGAGTGTCCAAAGCATAGGATCTACCAGTCATGTCACATACTGCTGAGTACAGATGATACCAACCTGTTAGAATAATGAAATGAACTGCTGAAGTACTAACTTATATATAATACTCTGCAAGGACAGGGTACCATCCTCTAGGATACAATGCACACACCAAATCAAAGACCTCTATATGATGCTATAACCCCAATAAGAAGAGTACATGGGTCCAAAAACCAAGGGGTGGAAACAGGAGTGGCCCCACTTAATATCATTTCCAGTGACCCATTAGGGGACTTTGTGTTTCTGTCCCTACTCAAGGCTTTGCTGGATTAGAAGTCCTTGTTCCAAAAGGTCCTTGCAAAGGGGCATTGCAAAACTTCCATTGATCTCTAAGACACAGCTGTCATTTGGGTACCTGGGACTCCTTATGTCTAGGACCATTAGGCACAAACAGGAGATACTGCATTAAAAGCAATGATTGATCTTACTCAGAAGGAGATGGGGCTGTTGTTACACAATTGGGACAGGGAGAAACATGTAGAGCTCAGGTGATCCACCAGGGCACTTTTGGTTACTCCCTTGTCTAGCGGTGACAGTGAATGGACAAGCCCAGCCATCCTGACCTTGGAAGAATATGGTTCCCAGAACTTCAGACTCCTCGGGAATTAGCATTTGGGTCAAACCAATAAATAAGCTTCTGTGGCCAGAAAGGTGGCAGCTGAGAGAGAGAGGATTTTAGAATGGATGTCGTGGGGGTTGGGAGGGGCAGACAATGACTACCAGTTGGAGCCCCTGATCCCCCATGAGGAAGGGAGGCTCATCAGAACCCTGGAGGCTCTGCTATCATTCATTTAGCACAAGAGGTAGACCATGGCAGCCATGGAGATTCTCTGCTCCAAACTCCCTTCAAGAGAGAACTTGTCAGCAGTCTCAGCTATTAATGCTTTCAGCTATTAATGCTGTCCTAGCTTTCAAGCTAAAGCCACACTCTTCCAAAGCAACCCCAGCCAATGACAGCACAGCAGAAACAGGGGCCTGGCCATCCAAACTCCCTTCAAGACAGAACTTGCCGGCAGTCTCAGCGATTAATAATGCTTTTGGGATCAGCCTTAACTTCCAAGCTAAAGCCACACTTCCAAAGCATCCCCCAGTGAACGACAGCACAGCAGAAACACAGGGGCCTGTTTCTGCCTATTCCTCTATTGGGCAATCCTTGCTCTGGAGCTCCTTAGTAGGTCGGCTGAAGTTTTGTCAGATCCGAATTGTGGTCCGAGGCTCTCCTCACCCACTCCCGCTTCCTCCTCCTCTTTTCACAGATGTCAGAGCTACATCACACATCCCACTTCCTTCCTCTTTCATCGTTTATAGATATTACTCCCCAATAAACCCCTTGTACTCCAAACCTGGTCTCAGGACCTGCTTACTTTAGGACTCAAACTGTACAAATGGTTTCAAATATAAGCTCCAAATTTAAGGCCACAGGGGCCAACACTGAGAATTACACATGTTCACTTAGAAACAACTTATTTAGTATTGGGGATTTACTTATTCAGTGATCATAAACCTTTCAAGAGATGCTAGGAAGGCCAGCAGGAAATAAAATCACAGTTGAAGTCCACTGAATAGGTATAATATGCCAAGCTCTTCACATGAAGTTCCCCATTTATTCCTAGACTGCCTTACAAAATGTGTAAAATTTTTATTATCCCTTTTGCAGAAAGCAAGTGGAGATTAGCTTGGTTGTCCAATGACATAATTAGTAAGTTAGAGTCAGAATCTGTACCCAGGACAGCATAACCTATCAATCACTATACCATTCAAGTTGTCCGCAGTTGATTTATGTCATTTACAGTGGAAGAATCCTAATACATATGAACATTGGTTCCAGGGAGCAAGTCGTAGGGCATAGAGCTACTCAGACAAATGAGGCCCGATCTAAAGGTGCCATCTATGCCTCAGAGCCAAGTAACCTCAATATTCACTCCTTAAAAAATTCCTTACCTTATTTTTGCTGGTATAAATTAGCCCATTGCTACAATGTTTTCAGAACATAAATCCTCTTTTGAAGTGTCCAGTGTTGCATATGATTCCAGGAAAAAACGGGATCTAGTCCTAGTCCCCAGCCTACTGAAAACAGGTGTAGCGTGAAGGGGATCATTAGCTTGCTCCCAGAAGAAAGCTCTCAGGTTGTCAAAAAGAACAGCGTCTGTAGACAGGGAGGGTAGAACTGCTTCCGTATGCAATGACATTTCAATGGTGAGTTTTGAAGAGGGATTTGAGTACTTGGAAACCTCTGATTCCTTTTGCAATCCTTATGGCAATCTCAGCCCTGATGTTATAAGAGTTAGAGATTCTTAGAGAATGCTGGGCATAGAAAATTGAGGAATTTCAATTTGTGATTCCCTAAAAATCAAACTCTGAGGTTGATTTTGTAGGCTGCAGGTTGAATTTTCAGTCCTTTCAAGTATCTCATGTAAAAATCTGCACATTTATTGGAGTCCACTTCCCCAGAGACTCTATATGCAATGTACCAGCTAGAGTAACTGGAGGGCTTGCTCTAACAGTGTGGTATCCTGAGGAGCCGCGCAAAGTGCCCTTGGACTTCAAATTCCCCAAGAGAAGCTGTTGAAAAGCATAGATGGGTAGAATATATTTTGTTCAAAAGCTATCCTGTGAGGTCAGATGGGTTTAGATATTTCTCATGCTCGAGTGTGAATAGGGCCAGGGAACACAACCCAGCTCCCCATCCACAAAGAACATTTGTAGAATAGCTGAGGAAGTCAGCAGGCATCCTTAGATCTGTATGGCCCTCAAGCCACTAATTTCACAATCCATCAGCCAATTTGTGTTTGTGGGACCAGGGAAGCTGCACTTATTAGGACAATTCCTAACACGCCTTTCTAAGCCATATCATGTCATCCGCTAGGTCAATGATTATTGAATGAATTATAGTTGTGAGCACACAGCCATTATATTAGTGGCAGCGGTGAGGTCACGGTGACTTACCTTAGGAGTGGGACAAGGCACACGGGAAGAAGGAACTCATTACTGCAGAGGTTTCATGGTGGTATTGCATTTCAGTCCACCTGGTGGCTACAAAGATCAGAGAGACAGGGATCACGGTGCTGTATTTAGGCTGCAGCTGTTCCTTACCTTCAGCCAGTGCATCATTCAGGGGTCAGCTAGAAAACAGAAACCACTTCAGCTATTTTAAGCAGGAAGGGATTTAAGAAACGCCGAGAATTGAGTGCATCTAAAACATTGGAAAGGCTAGAGAAGCACATATGAGGTGAGCCCTCCAGGGATGGCTCCCAGATGACAGAACTGGCCTGTCAGGGAACCAGCTCCCTTGCCATAACAAAGAAGCTAGAGAATCCGGAAATGGCCCCGGAATTGTTAGTTCCAGAAACCCACAGCATAAACAGCAACTGGAAACCACAATGCCCCAGGGCTGGACCTGTTGCCTTCAAGGTCACATTGCTCCTGCTAGACTGGCCTCAGCCAAAGCTGCACATCCAGCCTCTGATGGCTTGCCTCCTGTGAAGCTAGTGACCGGACATTGTGATGCGACAACTGCAAGCCCAACCCTTCCACGTTGGACGGCCGACAGGAAACAGAAGCAGCAATGGTCTTTCTCCATGCACACATTTGTCTTCCAAATGTCCCACAAGTGCATCTGATTCACCAAACTTCAATCACACCTGGAACCTCACTATAAGGAAATTGGGAAATAGAGCTTTGGTTTTCCAGAGTACATGGCACAGAAGGGCGTCCTAAAAGGAGGGAGAAGAGACGCTGAGCACATTGCACGACGAACCCCAGCCAGCTCGCTGTGTTATGGAGGAAGAAGGGGACATGGGGAGCAAAAAGCCATAGGTGAAGGCATTTCCTGGCTTGAAAACAGAAGTGGAGCCAGGAAAAAAAGAAGGAAAAGCCCGGCCCAGTGGAGCATTCAGACAGGTTTCGAACTTTTGGAATCCTTATCAAATGCTGCCCTCTGATGTTTGCGGGATAAACTGCTTCTGAGAAATGCTGAAACAGCCTGACGAGAGAGCACGTCTGGATGTAGTTTTGGGTGGTAAATAGCAATGGGTGCCTGAACTTTGTGGAAACTGGGAAAAATCCACTGAATTGATCATCAGTTGACATCAAGATCAAGTTTTACCGAGGTGTTATTGGCCCAGACCCCTACATCTAGATCTAGGTTATTTTTGCCATCGTAATCAGAGTGGGGGAATGTTAAGCATTCCTGCTGGTTCATACAATGATTAGCATCAATTAAATTATGAATCCTTGACACAAATCATGGGTCAAAGTGAAGACTTCCAATAAAAAAGTTTAATTTATTGTCAGTATTGTGCATTTGACCTTGCTTGGTTTGTAATCTATCATTACAAGATGCTTGGAACATGCCTTCCCCCAATATTGCACCCACAGAAGTGTGGTTCTCTCTTGTTTTCCTTCCAAGCTGCTAAAGTGTTAAGGTCCAGGGCCTATGCTCAGACGAATTCAGTCAGTCATCTCCTTCTCTTCGCTCTTCTTTCCCCATGGCCATCTTGAGGTGAACCAGACTGTGGTGTGGGATCTTTGGATGAGCGAAGCTGGGTTAGAACAGGCCTCCTTTTTAGACAACTTTATGTGAGTTTTCTATATTGGGGTTGGGGGTCAAAAGCACATTTATCAGTCAAGTGTTACTCTTCTTTCCTTTGCTAACCTTCCTTGACTATATTCTTTTATTGGTTATTCTTTATTGGGATTTAAATATGCAATAATTTCTTTTTAAAGATTTTATTTATTTATTTTTAGACAGAAGGGAAGGGAAGGAGAAAGAGAGGGGGAAAAACATCAATGTGTGGTTGCCTCTCACATGCCCCCTACTGGGGACCTGGTCCACAACCCAGGCATGTGCCCTCACTGGGAATCAAACCAGCTACCCTTTGATTCACAGGCCAGCACTCAATCCACTGAACCACACCAGCCAGGGCTAAATATTCAACAGTTTCTAGTACCTTCTCAATCTCACTCTGATTTCTAACTGGATCTATGCTAGAGAAACCGAGGGAAATAATGAGAAGAGTAGAAAAGTCCATCAAGGTTGGTATTGTAGCACTCTTCCCCCAAAACAATCTCTACCTAATACCACCATCTCTGAGAACCTCAAAATATTTGGGAACTCTTTGACAAACGAGATGAAACCATCCAAGTTTGAGGCTATAGCAGAAGTAAATATGACAAGTTGGAGATGCTCATTAGGAACCACCTCTTATATTGCTTCATACAGATAAACCTTCACTCCAAGTGCCAGAGCTGTCCCCAGTCTCACTTCTCTGTTCGGTCCTCTGGCTGGAAGGGAAAGGCAATTGCAAACAAGTCATTGCAGAGATCAGAGAGTCCCTCCTTGGCACAGGGACATGCCTCATGCTCTTCCCACTCCACTGTTTGCTTTCCCACTGGGGAAGAGATGGGCTCATTTTCAGGATGCAGGGATGAAAGGCGGCAGAAAACAACAAGCTTGAAGCTGTGTGGGGTCAGGACTGTGTGTAATCAGTCATTAGGGGGCCCTGGTCTGCTCATCTGCTTCAAAGCTTTGGAGTTGACCTTAAGGGATGTTATCCTGCTGGGTTCACAGAAGAAATTCCCAGGGGCTAGAGGTGAGGTTTTGCCACAAAAGTGAGTTCACAGAGAGGGAAACACTTAGAAAAGAGTTTGCAGTGCTGTTGTTTTGATAATGACAACAATAATGAGTCAACAACAAGAATCCTCCCAAGACTGTCAAATCCCCCATGTTGAATACTTCAGCTGGAGTACAGTAAAATAGTGTAGCTTTGAGAGCTAAATAAATGTGGGATAGAGAATCTGTTTTCATATTCACAAACAGGAGAAAGATTAAATAAATTATGGTAATCCCTATAATAGAATAATATGCAGCCATTTAAAAGTTACATGGTACAATGCGATTTCACTCATCGATGGAATCTAATGAACTAACAAGCAAAACAGAGACAGACTCATAGACAAGACAGCAGGATGACAGCTGTGGGGCGGTCTTGGGTAGGGAGGTGGAGGAATTGAGCAAAAGAAAAAACTCATGAACATGGACAAACTGTGGTGATTGCCAGGGGAAGGAGGGATGAGGGGAGATGGAGGAGGGTATAGGGAACATAAATGGTGATAGACGGAGACTTGACTTGGGGTGGTGAACACACAATACAGTGTACAGATGATGTGTTGTGGAACCGTGCGCCTGAAACCTGCATGATTTTGTTAACCAGTGTCACCCCAATAAACTCAATAAAAAGGAAAAATTATGGGGTACACACATATTGCTAGCAACTATAATTGGCACTACATCTGTGGAGGCCAACTTGGCACTGCAAATCAAAATTATAAATGCCTATATCTCTAATCTGACATTTCCACTTTGAGGAATTTATCTTGCAGATATATTCACAGAACAAATACATGCCCAACACTATTTATGGCAGCATTTTTTTGTAACAGCAAACATTTAGAAACCATCATTAGGAATCCTGTTTAAAAAGTGATGGTATACAGAGTTGCAGCCAAGATGAAGACATATGTAGAAACCCATTGCTTCCTTGCACAACCAAAAGGAGGATAACAACCAATCTAAAAACGATAAACAACCAGAAGTGCCAAAAAATCAAACTGCGTGGAACTCCGACAACCAAGGAATTAAAAAAACAGTCAACCAGACCAACCAGACTGGTAGAAGGGACATGGGCATCTGGGCAGGCAGAGAGAATCTGCAGCAAGACTGTGGACCTTGCAGGTGAGGCTGGCTGAACCAGAAACCAAGACTCACAGCTGGCTGTGGACTACGGCAGCGGGAGGGTTGCCACAGTGGGAGAAACTCCCAGTCTCACACTCCCTTTCCAACAGAGTTTGTCAGACAGTGGGGCTAGAGATGAGCAGGCAAGCTGGGTTGTTCCCTCTGTGGCCCCTGCCCCACAGACAGTGCCACAGCCAGTAAAAAGGGTTGCCCTGCCCTGGTGAACACCAAAGGCCCCGCCCTCTTACAACTTATGAAGTGTGCTAAAACAAAGAAATGTGGCCCAAATGAAAGAACAGAGGAAAACTCCAGAAAAAGAGCTAAGTGATGAGGAGATAGCCAACCTATCTGATGCAGGGTTCACAATATTGGTAATCAGGATGCTCACAGAACTGATTGAGCTAGGCTGCAAAACAAAGGAACAAATGAAGAATACCCAAAGTGAAATAAAGCAAAATATCCAGGGAACCAATAGTGATGGGAAGGAAACAAGGACTCAAATCAATGATTTGGAACAAAAGGAAGAAATAAACATCCAACTGGAACATAATGAAGAAACAAGAATTTAGAAAAATTAGGAGAGGTTTAGGAACGTCTGGGACAACCATAAACATTCCACTATCTGAATTATAGGAGTGCCAGAAGGAGAAGAACAACAGCAAGAAATTGAAAACTTATTTGAAAAAATAATGAAGGAAAACTTCCCCAATCTGGAAAAGGAAATAGACTTCCAGGAAGTCCAGGAAGCTCAGAGAGTCCCAAAGAAATTGGACCCAATGAGGAACACACCAAGGCACATCATCGTTAAGTTACCCAAGATTAAAGATAAAGAGAGAATCTTAAAAGAAGCAAGAGGAAAGGAGACAATTACCTACAAAGGAGTTCCCATCAGACTGTCAGCTGATTTCTTAAAAGAAACATTGCAGGCAAGAAGGGGCTGGAAAGAAGTATTCCAACTCATAAAAGGCAAGGACCTACATCCAAGATTATTCTATTCAGCAAAGCTATCATTTAGAATGAAAGGGCAGATAAAGTGCTTCCCAGATAAGGTCAAGTTAAAGGAGTTCACCATTATGAAGCCCTTATTATACAAAATGTTAAAAGGACTTATCTAAGAAATTGAAGAACAAAAACTACGAACAGTGAAATGACAACAAATTCATAACTATCAACAATTAAAACTAAATAATCCCCCCAAAACAATGAGTACAAATACTAAGCAAACAACTAGAACAGGAACAGAATCAGAGAAATGGACATCACATGGAGGGTTTTCAGTGGGTAAGGGGAGGGAAAGAATGGGAGAAGAAAGGTATAGAGAATAAGTAGCATAACTGGTAGGCATAAAATAGATGGGGAGAGGTTAAGAATGGTATGGGAAACAGAGAAGTCGAAGAATTTATACATACAATACATGGACATGAACTAAGGAGGGAATGCTGGAGGGTTTGGGTGCAGGGTGGAGGGGAGGAAAAGGGAAAAAATTGGGTAAACTGTAATAGCATAATCAATAAAATATACTGAAAACAAATAGATAAATACAAAGTACTCAAGATATCCAAATCAATAAAGTTATTGGCGACATATTTTAAAAAGTTATGGTATAGCCATACAGTGGAAAAAGTGGAGCCTTAAAGGGGGGCCATGGAGGCGGGGACTGGTTGGAAGCAGGTGAAGGGCTTAGACAAAGGACATATATGCCTGACCCACGGACACAGACGATGGTGTGGGGACTGACTATGGGAATGGGGGCAGGCTGTGGGCGGGGGGCAACGGGGGAAAAATCGGAACTGTAATAGTATACACAATAAAATACTCAGAGGAAAAAAAGAACAGCAGCAGCTCTCCCTCCATATATTGCTAAATGTGAAACAATAATACCCCCAAAAATCAAGGTGCAGTTTTTACTTTATTTTGTAGAGTAGTTTTAGGTTCGCTCCCTCTACAGTTTTGTAGTGGAAGAATGTACTGAGACTCCCCATATTCCTCATGCTCTCACACATATACAGCTTCCCCCATTATCGGCATCTCCCACCAGAGCGGTACATTTGTTACAATTGATGGACATGCAAAAACACGTCATTATCACCCAAAGTCCATAGTTCACATTAGGGTTCACCCTTGGTGTTACACATTCTATGGGTTTGGATGAATATATAATGACATGCATCTGTGATTACAGTCTCATACCAAGTACTTTCAGTGCCCTAAACATCCTGTGTTATCCACCTTTTTATCCCTTCCTCCTCCTTAACCCCTGGAAACCACTGATATTTTAACTCTGTCCATAGTTTTTCTTTTTCCAGAATGTCATCTAGTTGGGATCATACAATATGTAGCCATTTCAGATTTGCTTCTTTCACTTAGAAATATGCATTTATGGTTCCTCATTGATTGATAGTTAATTTCTTTTTAAAGCTGAATAATAGTCCATTATCTGGATGTCCTGCAATGTATTTATCCATTCTCCTACCAAGGACACCTTGGTTGCTTCCAGGCTTTGGCGATTATAAACAGCTGTGAATAAACATCCATGTGCAGGTTTTTGTGTGGACATACATTTTCAACTCCTTTGAGCAAATATCAAAAAGCACAATTTCTGGATTGTATGGTTAAGATTAGTTTTGAAAAAAACCTGCCCAACTATCTTGCAAAATAGCTGTACAATTTTGCATTCTTGTGTAATGCATGAGAGTCCCTGCTGGGGACATCCTCACCATCATTTGGTGTTATTAGTTTTCTAGATTTTGGCCATTCTAATTGGCATGTAGTGGTATCTTGTTTTATCTTGCTTTTCCCCGATGACATATGATGAGGAGCATCTTTTTATATGTTTATTTGCCATCTGTATACCTTCTTTGATGAAGTGTCTGTTAAAATCTTTGTCCCATTTAGTATTTTTGTTTTAAACAAGCACAAAAGGTGATTCTTTTACAGCAGATCCTCGGCCCAGTCTTTGAGAAATAATGCAATATCAACCACAGAATGAGCAGGTGGTATGAACGAAAAAGCCTTCTCATCGAGTTGAAGCCAGACCCAGAATCTATGAGAGGAAAATCCAGCCACACCATTTGGCCTCAAGCTCAGACTGAAAAGAGCCTTAAAATTTGGGTACCTTTCACTGGCCAATTTGTTCTTGGAAGCAAGCCCCTCCACAAATATTCATATCTTGGTCCTTTTGAGCTCAAGGCTATCTATATCACTTTCTAATAATTATAATGGAACTGCAACATAAGTAACTGCTGATCACCCAGAATTATTCACAGATGGAAAGCTGGATTTATATGCATAAAGCAACTGGTTGCCCAATTTATGGCTTAAGGGTGTTTTATCTGCTTCTTTTTATATGGTGACATTTCTCTTCTCAGGGAAAATGAGATAGATATTCCCTTAAATGATCATTGATACAATTCTATGTATTGTAATACTGTATTTCATGTGCACATACATGGGTATTGTAACTTGTTTTGTCAATTATCATTATTTGTTTTCTTATAGTTAATTGCATCATTAGTTGTGTTTTGCCGTTTACTTCTTTTTGTTAATTTTAGGTGTGATTTGGGTAAACTAGAAGTGCAAATACACTTGCAACTTTCATGCATCTTTCCTATACTAATACTTAACATTCTTCTCATCAGCTCTGTGATACTTTTCAAATCTATTAATATTCCATTTTATTGACAGTTTAAAGAGTTCAAATTACTTTAAAATTTTCCTAAATTTATATTTTACTCAGGAAAGTACAATGTAATGTTTGTTACATACTAGACTGGTGAGAACTTAGGCACTACATTGTTACAAAATTCTGTGCTATTACGCAACACGTGTTTCCTGGTATGTAGTGTAGTAAGGTACTATTCTAAATACTTTATAAATATAATTGACTTAACCCCCAAATAAGACTATGAATAGGTCACTATTCTCACTATGCTACGCTGACTCTCAATATTGCTGTCAAAGCTAGACTTTTGACCCTAATTGAAATCCATCTTGAATTGAAATCTCCCTGTACTACCTATATCCACGAGAAAGGGATCTCAAATCTGAATGCCCTGTGGCCTCCTTGGTACTATCGGAAGAGTGTTCCCTACATGTCACAGCACTCCAGGTCAGACCCTGCAACTGCATAGACCAGTGATTTTCAACCTTTTTCATCTCATGGCACATAAACGAATTACTAAAATTCTATAGCAACCAAAAAATGTATTTTTTGCCAATCTGACAAAAATAGGTATAATTTTGATACATTTACATTGGATGGCTATTGTTGTGTTGACTCCTGTCATTTTTGTTTTTATATGATACCCTACGGAAAAAGAGATTAGTGCCCATGGCTGATAAAGTATTGCATGTTTTCAAAATTCTTGTAGCACACCGGTTGAAAATGGCTGGCATAGAGTCTTGATATCTCCCACTGGAACTGGGGTCCTTGCTTGCATCCTGATCTTCTCAACTTGTTGCCAAACCTTTGCCCTAGAAACCCCTCTTGGGTGTTTATCTATCCTAGCCTCTGCCTGGTTTCCTGATGATTACTGTTGCTTCTCTTTTTCTCCAAGATTTGCCTGTTGTCTGCATTCCATGTGAGTATTGTGCATTTCACCTGTACCCCACCCTTTAAGTGGCCCATTGGGTTGGACCTCCTAGAGATGTTGTCTACCTGATTTATTCTAGAGTTCGTTCTCCTCTTTATTTATTTATTTTATTTGTTTATTTATTTATTTTTCCTCAAATCACCTTTTAATTTTTATTATCTTTCATTGGTTATGTTATTACAGTTGTCCCAATTTTTCTCACTTCCCCTCCCACTACCCACTATTTCTTCAGGCAATCCCCCCACCATTGTTTATGTCCATGGTCAGGCAGATAAGTTATTTGGCTGCTCCATTCCCTATACTGTACTTTACATCTCCATGGCTATTCTGTGACTACCTATTTGTACTTCTTAATCCCCTCACCTCTTCACCCATTCCCCCACACACCCTCCCACCTGGCAAACATCAAAATGCTCTCCATATTCATGACTCTGTCTCTGTTCTTGTTTGCTTAGTTTTATTATTAGATTCAATTGTTGATAGATATGTATCTATTGCCACTTTACTGTTCATATATTTCATCTTCTTTTTCTTAAATAAGTTCCTTTAACATTTTATATAATAATGTTTTGGTGATGATGAATTCCTTTAGTTTTATTATTATCTGGGAAGCTCTTTATCTGCCCTTCAATTCTAAATGATAGCTTTGCTGGGTAGAGTAACCTTGGGTGTAGGTCCCTGCTTTTCATAACTTTAAATTTCCTTGCTGATCCCTTCTAGCCTACAAGGCTTCTTTTGAGAAATCAGCTGACAGTCTTATGGTAACTTCCCTGTAGGTAATGAAGTTCTTTTCTCTTTCTGCTTTTAAGATTCTCTTTATCTTTAACCTTTGGCATTTCAATTATGATGACTCTTGGATTGGGCCTCTGTCAATCTAAGATTCATCATAATTTGGGAGTCACTGTGCTTCTTGGACTTGCATGTCTATTTCCTTCACCAAATTAGGGATTTTTTTCTCTTATTATTTTTTCAAATAGATTTCCAATTTCTTGCTCTTTCTCTTCTCCTTCTGGCATGCCTGTATTGTGAATGTTGGACCTCTTGAATTTGTCCCAGGAGCTGCTCACACTATCCTCATTTTTTCAGATTATTTTTTCTTGTTGTCCTGATTGGTTGTTTTTGCTTCCTTATGTTCCAAATCATTGATTTGATTCATGGCTTCATCCACTCTACTCTTGTTTCCTTGTAAATTGTCCTTTATTTCAACTAGTGTATCCCTCATTTCCAACTGGATCTTTTTTGTGTTATTGAAGTTCCTTGAGCATCCTTCTAACCAGGGTTTTGAACTCTGCATCTGATAGATTGTTTATTTCCATTTTGTTTAGCTATTTTTCTGGAGTTTTGATCTATTCTTTCATTTGAGCCATGTTTCTTTGTCTCCTCATTGTGGCACCCTCCCTGTGGTTGTTTCTATGTAGTAGGTAGAGCTTCTTTGACTCCCCATGTTAGTAGTGTGACCTAATGTAGTAGTTATCCGGTGGAGTCCAATGGCACAGCCTCCCTTATCATGCAAACTGGTTGTTCAAGGTGTGTCCTTCACATGGGCTAAGTATAACCTTGCAGTTGAGATTTTATTGCCATTGGCAGATGAATGGGAGGGATTTACCCAGGCCAGTCAGCTGTAAGAACTGGCAGTGTCCACTGACCACCAACTTCCACTCTCCATGGAGGATCAGCTGTGCAGGGTCAGGGTGGTGGTGCTCTAACTTGGTCTGTAGCCATCCACTGGGTGTGTGGGCTCTGGGGTTTCCCGGGTGGTGCAGACCAATGTCAGCCCCCACTGTGCTCTGCCTGGGGCCTCCCTACATGAGCTATAAAGCAACCTGAGGTGGCTGCTGCTTATACTGGGCTGGGAGATTCCCAGGCAAAGCCAAGCTGTGAATCTAAGCTGGCTGTTGCTAGTGCCGGTCATGGGGCCATTTATCAAGAAGTATGAGAGCTGTGGGCTCACTGAGGCCTGCTCTTGCTTGTTTGAGAGGATTTAAGAGGTTATGAAGCATGAGCCAAGACCAGTTGTTCATAAGGAAAAGTCACTGTTAAAAGCTCAGGTGGGCTCTGTGTGGGGCAGAGTCTCAGGTGATACCCATGATGGGGCAAAGAGTTTTAGCTGGGTTGATGGATTCTTTGATATGGCACCCACCTGCCAGTTCTGTGGCTCTGTGGTGGGAGGGCTCAGAAAGGGGACAATGGCCTCTGCCCACCTTCTGTCTGGGAGAAAGCTGCCCCCCAGCTCTCACCTTCATACCAGACACTTCGGTTCCTCCCTGTATGCCACCAGTACCTTTCAAGCAACTACCCTGATGCTGGAGCTCAGAGGGAGTTGGCTCTGGGTAAGTCTGTGTGTAGCTTCTTTAAGAGGAACTGCTTGAGACTCCAGAAGTTTCTTCCACCGACTCAATCCCTGCTGGGTTTTGCACCCATAAGTTATGGGGACTGATCTTCCTGTCGCTGGAACCTTGGGCTGGGGGCTCTGGTGTGGGGCTGGGACAACTCACTCACAAGATAATCCTCCCCAATTTTTTTCCACCACATGTGGGTATGGGATCGGTCAGTTCTGCATCTCTGCCCCTCCTACCAGTCCAGATGGATGTGGTTTCTTTAATTCCATAGTTGTCAGACTTTCATTCAACTCAGTTTCTGACAGGTCTGAATACTGGTTCTTCTATAGGTTAGTCGTAATTTTAATGTGGTTGTTCAAGAAGGCAAGCTGTGTTTACCTCTGCTGCCATCTTGACCAGAAGTCCCAGTGGCCCCTTTAAATATTGACAAAACCGTAAAACTGGGCCAGTTTCTCCTGACCCAGTTCTGACTTTCTACCTCCATTTCTCGGGTATGGTTGCTTAGCATAAGCAGTACAGCAATCTGTCTAGGCTCTG
>PVKM010013904.1:0-29680 GCA_004027735.1 Carollia perspicillata | reverse complement strand
CAGCAGGCCTTTTGCAGTGATTTTCAGTCTCGGCTCATGTCTCCTCTGTCCACCCCCCAACCCTGTCTCTGGAGGTCCTGTCTCTCTGTGTCTCTTCTTGTTTCACCCCACCGTCTTGCCTCTCCCCATCTCTCCAAGTCTCTGCGCATCTTTTCCCATCTCTCCCCGTCTCCCTCCTTATCTCGCCAGCTCTCCCCACCTGACTGTCTCTGGCTGCCCTGCAGGCTGAGGCTGGCCGCATGGACCTCGAGCTCTCAATGACCAAGCTGAGGGCGGAGGAGGCCTCCCTGCGGGACTCCTTGTCCAAGCTGAGCGCCCTCAACGAGAGCCTCGCCCAGGACAAGCTGGGTCTGAACCACCTTGTTGCCCAGGTATGCCGTGTGCCAGCGGGCCCACCTGCTTCACCCACCTGTGTCCCCCACTCCGAGACCCCACTAGACGTGCCCACATCGTGCCTCGCTGTACATTTCCCTGATCACCTCTGTCCCTGCACCTCTCTGTCTTGCCCCTGCCTCTTTCTGTCTCTGACTCCATCTGTCTGTGTGTCCTCTTTCATGGTCTGAGTTCAAAAGAAGCTCCGTGGGCCCTCTTTCCTTCTCCCCTCTCCCCAGTGTCCACACGGCCAAGGGCACCGCCCCGTCCCTCCAGTGAGCCTCCCCTGGGCTGTCTGTGTTAGGTGGGTGGGTGATCCTTGGTCCTGGGTGGGACCCCCTTCCCTGGGTGGAGGGGCTGATCTGCTCACTCACCTCCACCCCCACCGGGACCCACAGCTGGAGGAGGACAAGGCAGCCCTGCTGGGCCAGCAGCGGCGGGTGGAACAAGAGGCCACCTTGGCTCGGGAGGAGCAGGAGCGGCTGGAACAGCTGCGGCTGGAGCAGGAGGTGGATCGCCAGGGCCTGGAGGGCTCCCTGCGGGTGGCAGAGCAGGCCCGGCAGGCCCTGGAGCACCAGGTCCCCGCACTGCGCCAGGAGCGCTGCCAGCTGCAGGAGCAGCGGGCCCAGGTGGGTGATGTGGGGGATGGGGAGCAGGTGGGGCGAGAGTTCTAGGCTCCCAGCCTTCTGCACCCTGTCCTGGGGTAACTCACAGGCTCAGGCTCACTGAATGTGGGTTTGAGTAACTCCAGTTCCACTTCTGTCAGCTGGGGCCTTTGGGCAAGCTCTTCAACCTGTTCACGCCTCTGTTGCCCCATCTGTAATATGGGGCTCATCATTCCCATCACAAAGGGCTGTTCTAAAGAGGACACCCATGTAAGCATTTGGCAGCTGAATCACACCATTCAGTAACTGTTACTGATGTGAGAACAGGTAGAGTGTTTAGGAATTGGAATGGTGGGTTTGTTGGGACATCATAGCTAGGAGGGACATTAGTGTTTTAGGGATCCAGGGGCCTTTCTCTGGTGTCTGTTCTGGAGAGCCTGGGTTCCTGGGAAGGGCCTCTCAGGGGTGAGCCACAGGGGCAGGGAGCAGGGTTCCATGTTCCCATTCTTTTTTTTTTTTAAGATTTTACTTATTTATTTCAGTGAAAGGGGAAGGGAGGGAGAAAGAAAGGGGGAGAAACATCAATGTGTGGTAGCTTCTCACACACCCCCTACTGGGAGACTCAGCCCACAACCCAGGCATGTGCCCTCACTGGGAATTGAACTGGCTACCCTTTGGTTTACAGGCTGGCACTCAGTCCACTGAGCCACACCAGCCAGGGCCACGTTCCCATCCCGAGGCTTGCAAAGGAGCACTCCTTTGGTCTGTTTTATATATTCAACCTCTTTGGAAGTTTGGGGGTATGGAAAGGGTTTTGTGATGACCCAAACTGAGTGAGGACCCTCATTGTGTGCGTGAGTGTATGCAGGTTCAGAGGAGTCTATGATTGGTTCAGGAACACACAGCACATCAGGACAGAGACTGGGCTCGAACCCGGGCCTCCAGCCTGTTAGGCCAGGGAGCTGGATCAGGCCCAGGGTTGGGGTGCTGAGCAGGCTGGGGGAATCTGAGCGTGGTGCTCACAGGGCCTGGGTGGGTGCCAGCTCTCCCGGCAGCTGAGCGGGCGGGAGCATGAGCTGGAGCAGGCACGGCGGGAGACGCAGCGGCAGGTGGAGGCACTGGAGCGGGTGACCCGGGAGAAGGAGGCGCTGGCCAAGGAGCGGGCCAGCCTGGCTGTGCAGCTGGCGGCAGCTGAGCGTGAAGGCCGGACCCTGTTGGAGGAAGCCACACGTCTTCGGTAAGGAAGACGGCTCTGCCCAGCCCACGCTGGGGGGTCTGCCTGGGGCCACTCTGTCACCCGTCACACTGTGGCGTTGGCCCACAGGCATAGTTACTGTGGAGCCAGGCTTGCCAGCGCGTCCCAGCTATGGCTCAGGCTTCCCCAGGGAGCGTGGGCCGGGCTGGGCAGGTAGACTGGCACCGGGCCCATGGCTGGCCACGCCCTGGGATCCACAGTTTCCTGGGGCCCGGGAGGCTGAGTCCTAAGGCCTGAGGGATTGTGTGTGCCGCAGCTTGGAGAAGGAAGCGCTGGAGAGCAGTCTGTTTGAGGTGCAGCGGCAGCTGGCCCAGCTCGAGGCCCGCCGGGAGCAGCTGGAAGCTGATGGGAAGGCCCTACTGCTGGCCAAGGAGACCCTGACTGGTATGGGGGGGAGCTAGGGGGTGGGTGAGGAATACCAGGCTCCAGCCTGGACTGTAACCTCTCACGTTCTGGGGTCTCGCGGAAGTTGGGAGCACGGCCTTTGGGGTCTGGCTGATCTGGGTTCCAGTCCTGCTGCTGCCACCGAGATCTGACCTTTCTCAAGCAAACCCCTTCCCTTGCTGGGCCACAGGCTCTCATCTGACAATTAGGGGTAATATTGCCTGCCTTCTGAGGCTGTTGCCAGGATGGGGTGAGGCAAGCTTGCGAAGGCCTTGGCACAGTGCCCAGCGCAGCCCACGGTGCCTGCCGAGTATTGTCCTCAGGGCCCTGAGAGAGTCCTGAGCTCTCCGTGGAGCCATCTCGGCTTTTCTGAACGACCCTCTTGGCCCCACGGTCCCAGCCTCGCTTCTCCCCTCATGCCCCCCAACCCCGGTCTCTGAACTCAGGGGTTCTTCTCGCTCACAAATATTTACTAAGCACCTACTTGGGCCATGAAAATTAACTTCCCTGTCCACGTCCACCCGAGCCAGACAGAGTCAGGAAGGAAAGTGCAGTCAGTCTCTCTGTTGGGTATCCAACCCAGGAGATGGTTTTCATTTATTTTTTTTTAAAAAATGTTTAAAGATATTATTTATTTTCAGAGAGAGGGGAAGGGAGGGAGAAAGAGAGGGAGAGAAACATCAATGTGAGAGAGAGACATCAATGTGTGGTTGCCTCTAGCATGCCCCCTACTGGAGATCTGGCCTGCATGCAACGCAGGCATGTGCCCTGACTGGGAATGGAACCAGCGACCTTTTGGTTTGCAAGCTGGCACTCAGTCCACTGAGCCGCACCAGCCAGGGCAAGGGAGTGGTGTTTAGATCATCCACAGTAGCTCGCACCCTCCCTGTGGTGGCCTCCATTAGTGCTGACAGCTAATAGCCCACCAGGTGTGTCTATGGCAGTTGGTCACTAAAGGAGGTGTCTCGTGGAAAGCTGTGCGGCTTTGGGAAGTTACCTGTCTCCTCTGAGCCTCCACATCCTTGTCTGTAGATTGGGGGTGAGATAAGCCACCTCGGCATGTTGTGCAGCTGGGAGATTAGCTCTGTCAAGGGCTCAGCCAGGTGCCTGGCCCATAGTGAGCACTCTGTCAGTAAGAGGGATTGCTCTCCTCCTCATTTGTGGGGGCCTCTTCATCATTCATTTCATCCCTTTGGTGCTACTCCCAGTAGGGAGGTGAGGGGGACAGGGCCAGTGGGCTCAGGCAGCAGGTGAGAAAACTGAGGCCCAGAGGGCAGGAAGGTTTTTCAAGGGAACCCAGCCTAGGTACTAGATGTGCCCTCTCTCCTCTGGGATTTTGCCTGCATGGCTCACCTGGCCTGAGTCTGCTGGTCCACCAGAGGTTTCGACCCAAGCCTGTCCCTCCCCCGGTCCTTCCTATGCAGGGGAACTGGCAGGCATACGGCAGCAGATGACAACTACAGAGGAGAAGGTGGCTCTGGACAAAGAGCTGATGGCCCAGAAGCTGGTGCAGGCTGAGCGGGAGGCCCAGGCCTCGCTGCGGGAGCAGCGGGCAGCCCACGAGGAGGACTTGCAGCGACTCCAGCGGGAGAAGGTCTGGGTGCTGGGTCAGGGTGGGCGGGGCTCTGAGCCACTATCTCCTCTGTGATCTCAGAGCATCCTCACCCTCACTATTCCTCGGTCTCCACCTCTGTGAAATGGAACTTCATCTCGTTCAGGGTGGGGGGCCCTGGGGGGAAGCTGGGAGGAAAACATTGGGGACGCCTTATCAAACATACAGATTCCCAGGCCCCAAATCTGGTCCAGCCCTAGTGATCCTGATTCAGGAAAGCACTTTCATTTACTAAGAATTGCTGTTTGCATATGAGGGATCACTCTAGGACCTGAACACATACTAGGAAAGGTGAGGGGCCAGGTCTCTAGAAGACAGGACAGAGCTGTCTGAGACCACTGGCCCTGGACTTACATTGCCTGGATTTGGGCCTACTCTAGACCACACACTGGTTATATTGCCTGTGGTCTCCGTGACTTCGTTTCCCTGTCCATAACTATGGGGACAAGGGTGGCGTATAGGGTGTCATGAGCACGAGCTGTGATAGCCCACGTAGAGGGTTATTGTGGTGATCGGCACTTCGTAAATGCTCTGTAAGGGCTGCTTGTTGTTATTTTGGTACTAGGTAGGACAGGCCTCAGGACAGGGGACCTGTGTCACCACCTGTCTTTGCTAGGGCTGCCTTTGTCAGAGGTCCAGGCTTTGACTCCAGGGGTGCCATTTACTCTGACCCTCCAGCAGGTGGCAGCGAAGCACTTGAAGTGTCACCAAAGTGCCGGGCAGGCCCTCAGACCCTGGGTGGGCTGTTGGTTCTTTGCCTGTGGGTTCTAGCCACCTGGTCCCCCCGGAACAAACTCCTGTGCCGTCTTCATTCTTCCTGCCCTGCCTGACGTGGCCTCGTAACGTCACCAGCTCTTCTCTTTCCTGCCCCTCTGCCACCTCCTGACCCCAAACCCCCTTTGTTTCTCATAGCCAGCCCCCCTCGGCCCCGACCTGCAATCCTGGTCCCTCTTCCTCAGCTCCTGCACAACAGCCTAGTTTAAGGTCTAGATTGCTGCTTGTCACTCTGGCTTAAGGTTTTCTGTTGTCACCACTGTCTTCGGAGTCGGGCCCACCCCTCCTGAGAGCCCACAAAGCCTCACTGGGCCCGGCCGCTTCCTGCAGCTCTGGCCCCATTGCTCACTGCGTCCCTCTGCAGTCCAAGCTCCAGTGGCCCTTCAGTAGGATGATTTCCCTGTATGTGGTGTTTCCTCCTCCCTCCGGGCCATCTCGGGGGCTGTACTCGGGGCCTGGGGTTCTTCCCCTCCCCCCTCTCTTCCTGGCTGGCTGCTGTTCGTCTCTCCTCCACAAAGCATTCTCTGACCCCAAGGCCAGCGCTGCTGCTCCCAGGAGCTCGCACCACCCTGGCACGTCCCAGCCACAGCCCTTGTCATTTGCCCGATCTGTACTTTCCTGGTCACCTGTCTCTCAGGGTCTGGGGTACAGGTGGCCCTTGCTTCGAGGGTCACATGTGTGGGTCTGGCCCCCAGGAGGCCGCATGGCGGGAGCTGGAGGCCGAACGGGCCCAGCTGCAGAGTCAGCTGCAGCGGGAGCGGGAGGAGCTGCTGGCCCGGCTGGAGGCCGAGAAGGAAGAGCTGAGTGAGGAGATCGCTGCCCTGCAGCAGGAGCGTGATGAGGGCCTCCTCCTGGCCGAGAGTGAGAAGCAGCAGGTGCGTGAGCCCTCTTGTGGGACCCGGGTTCTGGGGCTGATTCCTGCTTAGCCACCCAGCAGCTAGGGGCTGGGGGTCCCTAAGCCATGCCTGGTACACAGTGGAGCTTGCCGAGTGGCGGCCAGAGTCGTGACACCATGAGCACTGGTTCCAGGAAAGCCAATCCACATTCTCCCATCTCCCCTCCCGCCCCAGGCTGGGCACGGTATGGCGTCCCCATGGCTGCCTTCTGAGCAGTCCCCACAATGCCCACGAATATTAGCTGACCCTCCTCAAAATGAACTGATTCTGGACTCTCCCGTAATACCACGGAGACAGGGCAGACTGCCTCTTTCTCTTCTCTTCACCAGCTGTGTCACCGTGGACAAGTCACTTTATCTCTTTGAGCCTCGGTTTCCTCATCTGTAAAGTGGGAATAATGATGGGCCCTACTTCAGGGTTGTCGTGGCAAATTAGTGAGGGATAAGTTGTGTCCACGTTCAGAGTTACTATTACTCAAATCCTTTTCTGGGGCTTCAGGAGGTGAGCCCTGGTGACCCAGGTGAGCCCTGGGTCCACCTGTGGTGGCCCAGCCACGCTCTCCGAGTCCACCATGGGCACATTTTCCAGGTGCTGGGCGGAAGGCCTGAGCATGCCCCCAACACCAACCAACCCCGCAGGCCCCTGTCTCCCTGCCCCTGCCAGGCCCTGTCACTGAAGGAGTCTGAGAAGACGGCGCTGTCGGAGAAGTTGATGGGTACCCAGCACAGCCTGACCACCATCTCTCTGGAGATGGAGCGACAGAAGCGAGACGCTCAGAGCCGGCAGGAGCAGGACCGGGTAGGCAGGCGGGGCCGGGGGTGGGGGGGCCTCCATCTGAGCCAGGAGACTCAGCCGTGCCTGGAGGAGCCCTCTGTTCGAGGAGAGGGCGTGGCTGTGCCCTGGGGAAGGCTCCAGGCTGTGCGGGGAGCTTCAGCCCTTCCTTGGGAGTCCCCATCTGAGGGAGGTGGCATGGCTCTGCCCTGGGGAGCCCCCAGTCTGAGGGTAGGAAACGCTATTTGGGTGGCACTCTCTAGGCACTGAGGGAGGGCAGAGGGTCTGGCCAGCGAGCAAGAGGGGGCCATGCTTGGAGCTGAAAGTTGGACCGTTCAGCTGGCCCGGCGAGGAGCACCGAGGTCATAGGGGGATGAGGAAGGGGGCACAGCACCCTCTGAGGAGCCCATCTGCCCTAGAGCGCCATGAACTCCCTCACGTCCGAGCTGCGGGACCTGCGGGCCCGGCTCGAGGAGACTGCCGCGGCCCACGCTCAGGAGGTGAAGCGGCTGCAAGAGCAGGCCCGAGACCTGGGCAGGCAGCGGGAGTCCTGCATGCGTGAGGTGAGCCGCCCACCCCATGCCCCTCTGGGCAGCACCCCGTACATGCTGCTGGGTGCCTGGTTCGGTGGGGGCCCAGAAAAATGTAAGGCTCATTGCTGCACTCAAGGCTAAACAAACACCCCCCTGGGAAGGGAGGCAGCAAGCATCTCCTAAGTGCTTGTTATGTACACATGGGAACTTGGGGCGCTCAGGAGGGGCTGCTGGTTTCTGGATAACACCTCTTGGTGTTATCCCTAGGACAATCCTGATCGCTTATTTCATACCCGAACGCCGCTGACTCCAGCTTGCCTCCTTGCGAGTCATAACTCACGCCTGTGGTCCGAGTCTGCGCAGAGCAATGGGGGAGGTGCCCCTCCGCCAGGGCCTCGGGGATGGGTTTGTTTCCACCAACGCCCAGTGTGAGTGGAACCAACCGCTGTCCTCACAGGCGGAAGAGCTTCGGACCCAGCTGCGCCTGCTGGAGGATGCCCGTGACGGGTTGCGGCGGGAGCTGCTGGAGGCCCAGCGCAAGGTACGCGAGAGCCAGGACGGCCGCGAGGCCCAGCGGCAGGAGGCGGGCGAGCTGCGGCGCAGCCTCAGTGAGGGCGCCAAGGAACGTGACGCCCTGCGGCGGTCCAACGAGGAGCTGCGTGCTGCGGTGAAGAAGGCCGAGAGCGAGCGGATCAGGTCGGGTGACGCGAGGGGTGGGCCCCAAGCCCTGCGCATCATGCTGAATCTGGCCCCTGGAAGCTAACTTCGCCCTCAAGGGTCAGGGGAAATTGCACAAGTGGGGACTCTCTGCCTTCGAACCAAGCCTGGCACTTGGGTCGATTTAGGTGATTTTCCTACCTGAAGGAAGGAGAAAGTGGCAGTGGGCAGAGTTGGGTCCAGACTTGGACCTCACCTAGAAACTAGTGTGTGCCCTGCACCCTGGTCACTGGTCCACCTCTCCCTGTGGGGTCCTGGGCCCAGCCCGGAGGGGCTCGGCTCAAGACCAGGCCACGTGGGCAAGCAGCACTTGGGGCACCTTCAGGCCAAGAGCCAGGCAGACCCATCCCAGGAATCATGGGAGGGGACTTTGGTGGAGAGTCACACACTGTCCTCTGCCCAGGACCCAGGGCTGCCTCTGACCTCTGCCACTGTCCTTTTCAGCCTGAAGCTTGCCAATGAGGACAAGGAGCAGAAGCTGACGCTCCTCGAAGAGGCTCGAGTGGCCATGGGCAAGGAGGCTGGGGAGCTTCGGGCTGGGCTGCAGGAGGTGGAGCGCTCACGGCTGGAGGCTCGGAGGGAGCTGCAGGAGCTCCGGCGGCAGGTACCCTCTGCCGCGCCGCGCCTTCCCTGGGCGCTGGCTGCGTGGCCCATTAAAACTTTGTATGAACACTGAAATTGGAATTTTCTATAATTTTCATGAGTCAAAACTCAAGCATTTAAAAGTGAACTATTTCCAACTATTTAAAAATGCAAAAACCATCAAGGCCTTTCGGAGGCAGGCAGCCGGTGTAATTTGGCCTGCACTTTGCTCACCCACGAACTGGATGATCTCCAAACTCATCAACAGGAGCAAGCATTTAACAAGTGCCTTCTGTATACGGGGCACTGCCCTGGACCCTGTGTGCACAGGCTCTGCCACTCTGGAATTCTCCCAAAAGCGGAAGCAGTCCCATTTGACTCTACCTTCCCCAGAGACAGCACAGCCTGAATACAGAGCCTTTCTACCTCCCCACATGGCCCCTTCTACCCAGGCCCTTCCTGTTGGGCTGCAGTCCTGGAAGCCACAGGAGTCCCTGAAATTTGTGTGCTAGGCTCTTGCTGGGTGCTTTGCATGCCACAGCGTGGTCTACCGTTCCCCTCACTTTAGCACTTGGGTGGGCCTCGGCCCTACCCCTGTGGGGAAACAGGGGCTTAGAACATACCTTAGCATTCCACTTGTCTGAGATCAAACCCCAGTCTGCTGCCTGGGGGCTGTGTGACTTTGGGCAAGTCACTTTACCTCCCTGAGCTTCAGTTTTCTTATCCTTGAACTAGGGATAATGTTAATCCCTCCCCCATATAGAACTGTGTTAAGATTAAATGAGTTAATATGAGCGAAGTGCTTAGAACAGGGCCAGACACTTGGTGAGCCCTCCATAATAGTTAGGCATTTGTACAGGTGAGAGGTGGCCCAGGGAGCTGCGGCTTCTGCCTGAAGAACACCTAGGGGCTCAACTCCCTCCCCGACCCCCCGTGAGAGACAGTTATGATTTGGTGGTAAACTGAGGTCATTGGTGCCCAGGTGCCTGGCAGGGCTCATGCTCATTGGATGTAACTGGGGCAAGTTCCCAGTGGATTTGGGGTGGTATGCAACGTACATGTCCCTAGGGCAATGGGTCCCGAGTGTCCCCAGTGTCAGGCCCGGCCTAGGCAGGGTCTGGGGGCAGAGCTGAACAGGATGCTGTGGGAACCTTTGAGCACTCACCTGTAATACCTCAGGCTAGAGGGGCCTGTGGGTGCTGAGAATGAGTCCTAGATCCTACCTGTGTCCTCTTTCTCTCACAGATGAAGATGCTGGACAGTGAGAACACCAGGCTGGGCCGGGAGCTGGGGGAGCTGCAGGGCCGCCTGGCGCTAGGCGAGCGGGCAGAAAAGGAGGGCCGGCGGGAGGCCCTGGGCCTCCGGCAGAAGCTGCTGAAGGGTGAGGCCAGCCTGGAGGCCTTGCGACAGGAGGTAACTAGGTGGGTGGGCAGGCTGGAGGGGGAGGGTCCTGGGGGCAGTCGCTGCTCTGTGCGTCTCTTCTCCCTCTCTCCTGGGAGAAGCAGGCCGGGACTCTAATGCTGGAGTCATTCTAAGAGACCAGTACCTAGCACTTGTCCCTGTCCCCTATTCCTTGAGAGTCTTCCCTGTCTGTAGTAGTAATAATAACAACAACGGCAAGAACTTTGTAGTGGGGGTGAGATGGGGAGGGGGAGCTTTGTAGGTATAACCTTATTTGATTCTCCCAGAAGCCTCTTCAGGTAGGCACAGTTAGCTCCATTTTACAGAGAGAACCAGACACTAGGGCTTGGAGAGATAAGGGATCTGCCCAGGGTCCCACAACCACGTAGGTCTGTCTGACTCCAGAGTCTCCACTCTGCCTTTGCTTGCTGTTTCACTACATTGGATCTACTGTGTGACCTTGACTAAATCCCTTAACCCGTCTGTGCTTCGAAGCACTCATGGGATAGGGCCTAGTGCAGCAGGGGAGGTACACAGGGCCTCCACCCGGCTCCCGGCATGCAGGTGCTGCTCAGTAGCAGGGAAGCTGGTGACTGGGAGAAGTTGACTCATTCTGTGTATCAGAGAGCTGCGTCTCTGTGTGTGTGTGTGAGTGAGAGAGAGAGAGATCATGTACTCTGTCAGTAAATAATTTTTTAGTACATTCCCCCGCTGTGTGATTTATTGATAAAGTATGTGCACTGAGAGGCAGTGTGGTCTCGGTGCAGAGAGCAGGCCTGGGAGCCTGCGTGCCTGGCTCTGAGTTCCAGCTCCTAGCTTACTAGTTGCTGGCCTTGGGCAAGCTACATGACAGCTCTGGGCCTCGCTTTCCTCATGTGTAGAATAGAGAGGATTCATAGTGGTGGAGTTGATGTTTTTTGGAAAGTACTCTGTCTGGCACAGGTAAGCCCTGTCTATGTAAGTGTCAGTGTCAGCTGTTTATTACTAATAAACCGTGTACATTAGAAGCCACGGAAGAAAGAGATAAATTCTTTTTAAAAAGATTTTATTTACTTATTTTTAGAGAGGGGAAAGGGAGGGGAAAGAGAGGGAGAGAAATGTCAATGTGTGGTTGCCTCTTGCACACCTCCTACTGGGGATCTGGCCCGCACCCAGGTATGTGCCCTCACTGGGAATTGAACCCTGCGCCCTTTGGTTCGCAGGCAGGCACTGAGCCACACCAGCCAGGGTGGAAGAGAGAAATTCTAATAGTTTCCTTCCACACCTGTGAATGGTCTTCTCTTCGGATGGAGACCAGTAAAGGAACAGGTGTTGTGTGCGCCACTTTTGGGTGGGTGGGCTCCAGGCTGGGCCTGGGAGATGGGGCAGCAGGTTGGGAGGCGGCCTCGCTGACCCTCCCCTCTGGGCTTCTCCCCTGCCCCAGCTCCAGGGTGCCCAGCGGAAGCTGCAGGAGCAAGAGGGCGAATTCCGGGCCCGGGAACGAGGCCTGCTAGGCAACCTGGAGGAGGCGCGCAGCGCGGGGAAGCAGCAGCTGGACAATGCCCGCAACCTAGAGCTGAAGCTGGAGGCAGCACGAACAGAGACTGCGGAGCTGGGGCTGCGCCTGAGCGCAGCCGAGGGCCGGGCGCAAGGCCTGGAGGCCGAGCTGGCCCGCGTGGAGACCCAGCGGCGCGCAGCCGAGGCCCAGCTGGGCGGCCTGCGATCAGCCCTGCGCCGGGGCCTGGGTCTCGGTCGCACACCCAGCCCCGCCCCGAGGCCCGTGAGCTCCCCAGGCCGCACTGCGCCGGCAGGAGGTGAGCTAAGCCCTAGAGGCACACAGGAGGGAAAAGCGGGGGATGGAGACGTCTGGTCCCCGCCCGCAGGACTAGTTCTCCTCTGCTGGGTTCGTCCCTTCTTTGCTTACCAGTCTCATGCCCGCCTCTTTGCTGTCCCTGACACTGACAGAACCGCCCATTGTCACTTTCCATCTCTGTGAGTCCACGCCCCTCTTTTGAAGTCAGCTGTGCCCATCCCTTCCCCAAGGCTCCTTAGCTTTGCTGATCCAGGCTCCCTGGGTCACTTCTTGTTAAAGGGGCTGGAGGTCGCCTCTTCTTGATGCCCCCAGCTCCTCTGAGTCTTTGAGCATCCACCCTCCCTATTGACCCCCGCCCTCTCTTTCTCAGCACCCCATCCTCTTCAGTCTTTCAACCCTAGCTCCACACCCCTCCATGTCAGGCCTGTGACTCTGGCATCTCCCTCAGGCAGATACCCACTCCGCCAAGACCCCTTCCGGGGACTCCTTCAGTAATCCTCCCAGCCCCACCTGCGCCCAAGGCCCAGCACATGGCGCTGGAAAGATTCGCGCTGTGCTTAGGGGGTGTGAGCACCCTGTAGGGAGCATTCATCTTGCCTCAGCCTGGCACAGGCTCACCTTGATTCCTAGGGCCCAGACTAGAACCCGAGGAATCCGAGCACTGCGGGATATGGACTGTGGGGTACTTGGGTCATTGCCTTTCAAATCCACAGATTTAGCCCCAGGATCTCGTTCGTTCATGCAGCTACTCAGTATTTGCAAAGCACCTACTACGTGCCAAACCCAATCGAAGTGCTGGGGTTGGAGCAGTAAACAAAACTGACAAGCATTTCCTTTCGTGCATTTGTAGTCTAGGCAAGGGAGTTTCAGACAAGGAATGTGTTATAGAAATGAACTCTAGCATGTACTGGGTGGGGCGAGGGCTGGAAAACAGGTGAGGAAACCTAAGTCTAGGCACATTGCAGGTGAGAATGTAGAATGGTGCGGCCGCTGTGGAGAACAGCTTGGCAATTTCTGAAAAAGCTAACCCCAGAATTACCATAGGACCCAACAGTTCCACCCCTAGGTAAGTAAGTACCCCAAAGAACTGAAAACGGGGACTCGAACAGATCCTTGTACCCCAGTGCTTGTAGCAGCCAAAAGGTGGAAGCGACCAATGTCCGCAGACAGGTGAGCAGATGAACGAACATGTGGCGTGTCCATACAGAGGAATAGCGCTCGGCCTTAAAGAGGAAGGACATTGCGACACGTGCTGCAACAGGGACAGACCTTGACAGCGTCATGCTGAGTGAAATACGCCAGTCCCAGAGGGCAAATAGAGTACAGTTATCGCACTTACGTAAAATATCTAGAATAGCCAAATTCACAGAGACAGAAAGTAGATTAGAGGCCATGCGGGCCTGTGGGGAGTTACTGCTCAGTGAGCACAGTCTCTAGGGTGCATTAGCTCCCTGGGCTGCCGTAACAAAGAGCCAGCAGCAGTGTCTTAAACAACAGGAATTTAGGTCTCGTGGTTCAGGAGGCAGGAAGTCTGAGATCACGGTGTGGGCGGGGCCCTGTCCCAGGTGCCCTGGCTTCTGGTAGTTCTTTGGCTGTGTCAGCGTAACTCCTACCTTCATGTGGCCTTCGCCTTGAGTGTGTGTCCAAGTTTCCCCTTTTTAAAAAAAGCTTTTTATTTATTTTTAGAGAGGGGGGAAATGAGGGAGAAAGAGATGGAGAGAAACATCAATGCATGGTTGCCTCTCGTGCGCCCCCTACTGGGGACCTGGCCTGCAATCCAGGCACATGACTGGAAATTAAACCAGCGACCCTCTGGCTCATAGGCCAGCGTTCAGTCCACTGAGCCACACCAGCCAGGATCAAATTTCCCCTTTTTATAAGAGCACCCATCGTATTGGAGCAGGGCCTGCACTACTCCAGTAAGGTCGCATCTTAACTAATGACATCTGCAACGACCCTGTTAGCAAACAAGGTCACGTTCTCAGATCCCAGCAGTTAGGACGTCAGTATGAATTTCGGGGAGACACAGTTCAACCCATAATGGGATGATGGAAAGATTTGGAAACAGATAGTGGTGATGGTCGTGTGATGATGTGAATATAATTAATGCCACTACATAGTACACTTAGAGATGGTTAGAAAGGCATGTTTTATATATGTCTTCTCAACAATTCTTTTTAAAGATAAGGCAAGGGCTGGGGTGCACGGGAGACAGGGAGAGCCCCACTGTGGAGGCGGTAGGTAAGGGAAGGATGGGAGAAGAGACTCAGAGGACAAGGGGTGAACACAGTGTATGCTGTGAACACAGCCGCAGAGCAGCCGGTGTGTAGGGAGTGGGGTGAGGACATGGGGACAAGAGACCTGCTCAAGTAGTCCTTGCAGGACGCTATGAGAGCGCTGGCTTTTACTCTGAGGGGATGGGGGTCCCGGGGGCAATGGGTGAATGTCCTGCTGTGGGTTCTTCGGGTGATGACAGAGCTGTGAGCCAGACTGGGTGTCACTTGGCAGAAGCGGGAGGAAGCTAACAGGCTGAATCCCATCCTGCAGTTTCGACGTTGACCTCTAGGTGCCGTCCTGTCTCTGTTCGTTCTGCCCCTCCCTCCACTTGGAGCCCATGCAGCCCGTGAAGGGATTGGTCCTTAGTCCCAGGGAATTACTATGAGAATGGAAGGAGGTGATGTAGGAAAAGCATTGGCCCAGTGCCAACACTCAGTACAGGAAGGTGTCGAGGTGATGGAGTGTCCACCCTTGGGCTGGGCCCTGGGGACACAGCCCTCGTGGCTGGGTGTGGAGCAGACATCGGAGCTCCACCAGGGTGGGATGAGGTCATCCCAACACATTCTGGGGTCAGGGAGGCCTTGGGGAGTGCTCTTTGCATTTAGATCTAAGGGAATGGGCCAGGCAAAGAGAAGTCGTGGGGAGAAAAGGGAACAGCATATATGAAGGCCCTAGTGCTGGAAAAGGGAATGTTCTGGAACATGGGAGCTGAGGGTGATGGGGCGTAGCCAGCTTGTGAGAGGCTCATGCTGGAATGAGCAATGGGGCCTGTAAGTGACCGCACGGGAGCTGGGCTTGACTCGGAGGGCGGCCGGGGCTGGTGAAGGGTGAGGCAGGAGGGTCAGGGGACATGGCTGGGGCTATGGGAAGCTCACGCAGGCTGCTGGGACGGGGAAGATGCGTCGAGAGCTTGCAGGCAGCATCCTGGCAGGGGAGGCCAGTGGCTGCTACATCCCTGAGCGCTTCTCCTCCTCTAGGAAGTGGGGAAGGGCCCCGCAGCCCCAGCCCCTTGGAACGCAGCCCTGAATCTGAGCCACCATCCCCAGGACCTGCTACCTCCCCGGTGTCTCCAGACTTGGACCCAGAGGCTGTGCGGGGGGCTCTCCGGGATTTCCTGCAGGAGCTTCGGAGCGCCCAGAGAGAACGGGTGAGGCCAGTGTGAGTGGCTGGCTAGGGAATCAGTGGCTGAGGGCCCAGTGAGGGGCTGCAGGTTGTCAGAGCAGGGGTCTTCCTTTCCCCCAACCTCGGGACTGCAGGATGAGCTTCGGACCCAAACAAGTGCCCTGAGTCGCCAGCTGGTTGACCTGGAGGCTGAGAGGGACAGTGCAACCTCCCGGGCAAGGCAGCTGCAGAAGGCTGTGGCCCAGAGCGAGGAAGGTGAGTTGGATCCCCCCACCCCCGGGTCCTTGCTTTGTTCTCTCGTGCTCATGGCAGTGGAGGCTGGAATCTGTGGGGTGCCCTGAGTGGTTTCTGCGTCCCTGCCCTGGCCACTGTGACCCAAGTTGGCGGCTGTTGCCTCTGGGAGACCATCCCTGGTGAGCCCCACCCCATGTCCAAACTTACCCTCAAGGACTCAGGGGCAGGTCCTGTGGTGGGTAGACAAGCAGGCCAGGCATGTTGTGGCCTAGTTCAGGCCTCCAGGCTGTGCTGGGCCAGCACTGACCGCTGGGATGGGGACCACAGCCCGGCGCAGCGTGGATGGGCGGCTGAGCGGGGCCCAGGCAGAGCTGGCACTGCAGGAGGAGAGCGCAAGGCGCAGCGAGCGGGAGCGCCGGGCTGCGCTGGACCAGGTGGCCGCCCTGGAGAGGAGCCTGCAGACCACCGAGAGTGAGCTCCGGGCCAGCCAGGTAGGCAGGAGGAGCCCAGGGCAGCAGGGCGAGGGGAGGATCTGGGTGCTGAATGGATGTTTGTGAGTCCTACTGTGCGCATCTCTGTTTCTGCCTGCCTGGGTCTCAGCACCCACTGAAGTGACCAGCCTGTGAGTCTGTAAAAGCATAGTCAGGTCTGCTGCCTTGTTCTGTGTTAAGATCACTAGACTGTAGAAGCAAGAGCTGGGCATTTGACCTCAATAGACCTGGGTTCAGGCCTGGCTCTGTGGTTTCTTAGCCTACCCGAATCCTGTTTTCCTCATCTGCAGAAGGGGGAGACCAATAACTGCCTCACAGAGATGATGCCCATGAGCTCCCCACACATAAGCGGTTCTCAGGGGACCTCTGTTTCCTTCCTCTCTGTGCGGCTGCGTGGGTGGTGTTCTGGGATGTTTATGTGTCTTTCATGTGTATGGACGTGTATGTGTCTGTGTCCGGGGCAGAAAGCACAGGCCCTCGTGGTGACGGCCCAGGCTGCCAAAGACTTGAGGCCTTCTCACAGCCACCAATTCCCTCCCTCCCTCCCTCCCCACCCTTTCCTGCCCTGGCCCTCCACTGCTGCCCCCACAGCCCACCCCCTGCCTTTGGCTCTAGGCCGAGCTTGAGCCGGGTTGTTGTGTCTGCGGCTCCAGCTTTGGCCTTGGGCCCAGCCGCAGGGGCTGCAGGAGGAGGCCAGGAACAAAGCTGGGTTGCAGCCAGAGTGGGGCTGCCGGGTGCAGACATGGCAGGGTTGGGGCTCTGAACAGGGCAGGAGAAGGGCCAGGCCTGGGGGCGGTTGTAAGGATACCCCCTTGGCCCACCCTGTCTCCGGGGTGGTGACAGGGGTGGAAGGACCCCAGTCTGTCTTCCTGTCCTGTCCCAACTCCCCAAGCCTCCTTCACCATTTGAACTCATTTGGGGGAAGGAGGGGCATGATTCCCTAAAATCCAGTGGGGCCAGGGCTCTTGCCCGACTCAACTCAGGTCACACGCACAGCTTCTGGGCCGTTCCCCACTTCCTCCCAAAGGTCCTGAGGGGTGCGGGAGGTGTGGGGTGGGCTGGACAGCTGGGACCTGAGCCCTCCCCCACCCATTTTCTAGGAGAAAATCAGCAAGATGAAGGCCAATGAGGTGAAGCTGGAGAGTGACAAGCGGCGCCTGAAGGAGGTGCTGGACGCCTCTGAGAGCCGCACCATCAAGCTGGAGCTACAGCGCCGCTCGCTGGAGGGGGAGCTGCAGCGCAGCCGCCTGGGCCTCAGCGACCGTGAGGCACACGCCCAGGTCCTCCAGGACCGAGTAGACTCCCTGCAGAGACAGGTGGGTCCCCTCCCCCACTTGCAGGCTCCTCAGCTGCAGGCCAGGTGCTTTACACAGACTAAGTGAACCTCCCAGCAACACTGTGGGGTATTATCATGAACCCCACTTCACGGGTGGACGAACAGAAGCTCAGGGGGTGACGGCATCCCCCAAAATAACAGCTAATGAGAGGCAGAGCCAAAATTGGAATTTAGGACTGGTTGATGATGGAATCTCCACACACAGGAAGCATGCTGGACAAGTTAGAGAAGTAGATTTCACTCATTTCCTATTTTGCCCTGGCTGCTAGGAAGCTCATCTCTAACTGGACTGTTCAGTAATTCTGTTAGTCCTGCATAATCACGCACCAAAGTCAAGAACAGGAGGTCTGAGACAACCAGGTTGGTGGCACTCTGGGTGAGCATAGTTAACCAGCAGCAGGGTGCTGCCTAGGTGGCAGTAGGCTGAGCCAGTAGGATCACATGGGAACAGTGTCAGTGATGAAGGCCCAGGGGGAGATGGGAAGGGGTCGGCTTGGGTTGGGTTGGACCTTTCTTCTGGAGGCCACAGTGGGAACAGAGCCACTTTACTGCCCTGTCTGTCCTCCCAGGTGGCAGACAGTGAGGCGAAGGCGGGGACTTTGCAGCTGACTGTGGAGCGGCTGAGTGGGGCCCTGGCCAAGATGGAGGAGAGCGAGGGGGTCCTGCGAGACAAGGTGCAGGGTCTGACAGAGACTCTGGCCCAGAACAGTGCCAGCCTCACAAGCGCCCAGGACAAGAATCTGCAAATGCAGAAGGCCCTGAAGGCCTGTGAACATGACCGCCAAGTACTCCAGGTATGGGGGATTCCTGGGTCTGGCTGGGGGCGGACCCAGGGAGTTAGTTAGCCAATGGGGTAGTCAGTTGGAAACCCTAAGGAGCCAGTCAGTGAGAGGGAGGGGTGGGCTTAATGAGAGCATCAGCCCCTAAGAGGAGGCTCTGGAGGGAGCCCTAAGAGAACAGCACACTAGTACAGGCTTGGAGGGACCAGGTGCAAGGTTAATGGAGAAACAGTATAGGTCCGTCGGCCAGGCCTGCTATCTGTCATTTTCAGGTGAGGTGACTACCTGTCTTACGGGCTTTGAAACTGGCATGAGACAGAGAGTAGAGGCTGTGTCCCGGCCTGGCACCATCAATCCCTGTCCCCCAGGAACGGCTGGAGGCCTCGCGGCAGGCACTGTCGGAGGCTCGGAAACAGAGCAGCTCCCTGAGCGAGCAGGTGCAGGTGATGCGGGGCGAGGTGGAAGACCTGGAGCTGCGGCGGGCGGAGGCCGAGGGCCAGCTGCAACAGCTGCAGGAGGTGAGGGCCAGGGTGGGCCCCTTCTGTCCCCAGGATGTTGAGGCCCTCAGGATAGGGTGGCGATCTTTCCACCTATCACAGCCTCATCCCAAATCCAGGTCCAGCCTCCTAGGAAGAGGAACCCCCCCACAACCCACAAGCCCAGGGAATGAAGCATGATACCCCTATTATAGAGATGGAGAAACTGAGGCCCAGAGAGGAGAGCTGTCTGGCCTCAGGTGACAGTTCCCTGCTGCGGGCCTCACAGTTGCCCTGCCTCGTGAGTGGGCACAGCAGGCTGGCTTCGTCCTCCCCAAGCTTCAGACACACACGCTGAAGCCCAGGGGAACTAGGGACTTGCTGGCTTCTGTGTAGGTGCTGCGGCAGCGTCAGGAGGCTGAGGCTACGGCCCTGCATGCCGTGCAGAAGCTGCAGGATGAGCGGCGGCTCCTGCAGGAGCGCCTGGCCAGCCTGCAGCGTGCCCTGGCTCAGGTAGAAACCGAGAAGCGGGAGGTGGAGCGGTCAGCCTTGCGGCTGGAGAAGGACCAGGTGGCTCTCAGGAGGACACTGGACAAGGTGGGCTGCTCCCCGGGGCCTTTCCCTCACTTGGTCTAGGTCCTGGCTGTGGCCGGTCCCAGCTGCACATCACTAGGGCCCGGGAGCCTCTGGTACCCCTGGTCCCGCTGCCTCGAATCTAACACCCCTCCTGGAGCATCCCCCTTTGCAGACTTCCCTCCGCCCTGGGCACCCTGCTCCCCTCCTGCTCTCCCCACCCAGGTAGAGCGGGAGAAGCTTCGCAGCCATGAGGACACAGTGCGGCTGAATGCAGAGAAGGGCCGCCTGGACCGCACACTCACGGGGGCCGAGCTGGAGCTGGCCGAGGCCCAGAGGCAGATCCAGCTGCTAGAGGTCCCAGCCCTAGACACCTGCTGTCCCCCTAACCCATGACCCCACCCTCACCCTAGCCTGAGGGCCAGGCTGCCCCAGGAGCTGCTGATAGCTTGGCCAGCCCAGAGCCCACAGGCTGTGAGCCCAGGCCCTGGGGTGGGGGTGGGGGATGGGCAGCTCAGAGTGAGATCCTGGGGGGGGGTCCTCCCCAGAGTACAGAGAAAGGAGATGCTAACGGCGGGTTAGCACCTGAGCCTGTGTGTTCATGTGTGTCATGGATGTGTAAGGCATGAGCGTACCTCAGAGTATTCTTGTGCATGAACCTTTTGCACAGGTGTGGCAAATCTGTGTATTAAGAATATGGTATATCTATGTGTGTGTATGTGTGTGTGTACAGGTGTCTTCATACATGTAGGAATATTAGGTGTTTGTGCACATGTATGCACCCGTGTGAACACAAGTACTCACATGCTTGTTTTGCCTCCTGCGTGTGTATGGGCCTGCATTTGAGTACATCTGTGGGTGTGTGTATCTATCTGAGTAGGGGTCACTAGGTACCCTAATCACAGTCCAGGAGGGCGGGGGTGGAGTCAGAACAAACGGGATCTCAAATTCCCTCTGCATCCCCTGCCTGCACTGGCTGTGCTGCGAGGCCCCCCAGGCTCCCGCCCTGGGGAGGTGCCTGACGCCTCCTTGTGCACAGGCGTGTGTGTGCACACGTGGGGCCAGACTCCAAAGTAATGGCCTCTCCTGCAGGCCCAGGTGGTGGTGCTGGAGCAGGACCATAGCCCAGCCCGGCTGGAGGCGGAGGAGCAGCAACAGCTGGAGCTGCAGCAGGAGGTGGAGCGCCTGCGCAGTGCCCAGGTGCAGACGGAACGCACCCTGGAGGCGAGGGAGCGGGCCCACCGGCAGAGGGTGCGTGGGCTAGAGGAGCAGGTACTGAGGCCTGACTGGGCTCCGGCCCCTCCCCTGGGGGCTGCAGAGCCAGGAGGGAAGTGTGAAGCTGGAGGAGGATGGGGAGGGGGAGAGACCTGGGTGTGACCTCTTGGGTATAAGCAGTCCGTGGCACCCAAAACTGAAAGGGTCATGTGGTGTCAACCATAGCTGAACACGGGCTTAAGTGATGCCATTGGAACCCAGCCCCCTTGCCATGGCTCTGCTCTCCTCTGGCTCTAGGAAGGCCCTTTCCTAGGGCGGCACAGGTGGCCTCAGCAGCCCCAGCCTCGGGTTATCTCAACAACCCTTGATCCCAGAGGAAAGTGGGGGAGGCATTTTTTTCTGAGAGCAACAGCAAGAATCCCAGGGATGCTTCTCATTGACCACTGGCAGTCCCAGGCCCCTTCCTAGCCCTCCCCGACCTCATCATGTCTACAGGGCAAGGCTGGTTTGGCAAGCCAGGCCTGGGTCACAGGTCCACCCCGGGAGTCAGGCCAGTGCCAGGTCTGAGTGATGAGGGTGGGGATAGGGCGGCCCCCAAAGAGACACCACGGGGTCAGAGGACATCTGACTATACCACGGACCAGAATAAGGAGGGAAAAAAACATCCTGGTTCTTTATGAGACCTGCGTCTGCCTGAAACAGGTGGCACTGGTCCCTCCTGGGGTCCCGGCTGCAGTCACCCACTTTTCTCTGAGATCAGGCTGAGGACCTAGGCTGGCTCTACCTTCTCTTTCTTCTCCAGGTGTCCACACTGAAGGAGCAGTTGCAACAGGAGCTTCGAAGGAGCTCAGCATCCTTCTCTCCCGCCTCTGGGACCCCAGAGAAATGAGCCCCTTCCTCACTGGTGGCCGGGACAGGGGAGAGGCCTCCTCTCCAGAACAATCCACCCAAGGGCCTGAGTGTGTCAGGGCCCCCAGAGCTCAAATGAGGGTGAGGAGGAGCTGGGCTGGCAGTTCTGAGAGGCAGGGACTCCGGTGCCAGGCCAGACCCAGCACCGGCTTCCCAGCGTCATCGGAGACCCCCCCGCCCCCGCCATCTGTGTGCCCCGCCTCAGTCCAGTGTCCCTCCCTGGATGAGCCACTTCGAGTTGTACACGATCCTCACTGCGTGGCTGAGCCGAAGCCAGGGGTCGGGGAGACCCTGTTGTCTGTGGCCGGCCCTGGAGCAGGCCCCTGGAGCAGGCCCCTGGAGCATGGGCTCACGGGAAGACGGAGGGGTGCCTGGGCCTCGGGCAGGGGTCAGAGACCCAGGCCCCACCCTGGCTTCCCAGAGGTCTCTTTGCCTTAGTTCAGAATGTTTGTCAGGAAATTCCTCAGAGTTCAGAATCCCTGTATTTTTATACCTTTTATAATGTTAACTGTTTGGAACTATTTGTGTTTTTTATAACAAGACCCCATTTTCTAGAAATGGTTTTGTACAGATGTGTCCCTTTACTATCAATGTGCCTCGTACACCTGGTAGATGGGAGGGAGACGGGCAGGGCCTGGGGCAGGAGGGATGGATGGACTCCAACAGAATCAGGCTCTGCCCCTTCTAGCTGTGGACCCTCGCTTGGGTGGGTGACTCCATGCCTCCGGGTTTAGTTTCCCTGCTGGGAAGATGGGCACACCATGTACCCACCGCAGAGCCCTGTTTGGAAGGTTAAATACGATGGTGCAGAGCAGCCACGCGGAGCCTGGGCCCACGGGCCGGTCAGAGGTGCACGTTGGCTTGCCCTGTTTCTGCCCTCTGAGCTGCACCAGCCCCACTGCCTCCCACCCAAGCCCTTGATCTCACAGTCCACCTGCCTTGACCTTCTGCCTGTACCCTATATTCACCCTTATGCTTCCACACTGGTGGCCTCCTGCCTTGGCCTGCGCCCCTCTGGTGATGGCGGAATGGGTCCTGACAGCGAGAGAGCTGTATTCCTGAACCCTCTGCTTATGATGTAGCCCTGCGGTCAGCTGTCATGGCCCGTCTTGTTGGCCGGTCAGAGCTGAAGTCGGTGGGGTGGGGAGGCAGGGCTGGACAGCAGAGGCAAAGAGCAGGTCGCCGGGACAGTGCCTTCCTGGGAGACTAGGAACCTCTCGGCGAGGATGGACAGTGGTAGACACCCCTGGCTACCCGATCTGTAGTTTCTGAAAAATGACTGAATCTTTTGTAAAAACTTGTTTTTAATTTTGTAGAAAACAGAGGTGGTCTGTGCCCGAGGGCTGTAGGGAATCCTAGCAGACCAGCTGGGGCGAGGGGCGTAGCCTACCTCGGGCTGGGGGGACTGTCCTCAAAGGGACCGAGAAGGCACATCAGAGGCCCAGGCCCCACTGAGGGGCCAGAGAGGCTCCCTCCTGGGGGTAAAGACTGTGCAGTGGGGAGCCCCCACTATGCCTCAGGGGTGGCCACAGGCTGGGGAGGGGCCTGAGATAACCCCTGGCTGCAGTCCACTAACTTTTTACCGAATAAAAGGGATGTCAGGCTGGGAAGGAAAGCACCAGGTCAGGTGGGGCCCGAAGGCCCCGGATCTGAGGAGGGGCCAGGGCGCGGGTACCAGCTGTACCCTAGCAGCCCCCGCAGCTCCGGGCACAGGAGGCTGCCACAGACTGGCACAGGCCACTGCTGGCCATCACACCGCATTTGGAGAACTTGTCCCGACACAGGTCAGCTGTTGGGGGTGCAGAAAGGGGATGGGGTAAGGGCGGGGCTGGGTGATGGGAGCCGCTCCCCATTCTGATTTTGGGGACCCCTGGACGTGGCACTCGCACATGACCCGTGTTTCATACACGTGGACAGGCGGACACACACTGGGCAGGGGCAGGGAGAGGGCGGCGGCGCAGGCTGCCTACCTCGGAGGAGCTCCTCGTGGGCACAGACTGTGCGGACGCAGATCTCCTTATTGATGATGTACATTCGCCGGAGGCTGGGGGACGAGGCCAGGGGAGGGGTCAGCCCCGCCGCCACCCAGCCCGGTGGGAGATCCCTGGACAGGACTCGGTATTGGAGCCCCGGAGCCCCAACCCCCAGGCCAGGGCTCAACCAGGGTTGAGCTCAGCTTCAGGATTCATTCTCCTTCCCAAACTCCACCGGGGCCCGCTGGAGCGGCCCCCCTCTCTCCTTGCCCCCCTCAGCCTGCCTGCACTCACCTGTAGAAGCAGACCTCGTTGAGACACTGTTTGCAGGGCTTGTGGATGGAGTAGAGGCGGGTGCACGGGTACTGCTCCTCACGGCAGTCTGGGCGACAGGCGGGGTCAGACTGGGGGACTGCGGCTCAGGGCCCAGAACTGAGGGGGAGGGTAGCCCGTAACCTTGCCCACCAGAGACTGGCTCTCATCTCAGGGTCTAGGTAAGCCCTGCACCCCCTGGCCTAGACCACACCGCCCCCACACACATACACCAACACACACAGATACACGTGCAATGCAGGTGTACACAGTGTTGTTGGAACTGAGGCAGCCCGATTTTATACGGTGTATTTACACATATACAACTTCACAACCACACTCAGAAGCATGTACTCAAACACACATCCATTCAAACACAAATCCACACCGACCTCATAGGTGCACGCAATACTACACTGAGCTCACGAGGGTCAGACGGGATCCCTCAGTCTTGCTCTCTCAGGCTCCTGGCTGGGGCCACCTGGGACCCACTCAGCCAGCCTGGGCTTCCTGCTCCCTCCTCACCTGCCTGCCAGCGCACTCCCTGCCCCCAACATCTGGAAGCAGGGGGCCCCTCCCAAGCTTACAGCCAACTTAGCCTCCAGCCAGGCCCGGGGGGGCAGGGGGATCTCCCAGAGGTGCCCAGGGGGCCCTGGGTTGGCAGTCTAAAGCAGGGGCACCTCGGCAAGCCCTGCATCCTACTACCCACCTGGGCAAAAGCCCGGGCCTGGCAGTCTGTCCTACCAGCGTCCCGCCCCACTCCACCCTAACCTTAGGCAGGGGCTGTGCCTATTTCTCTGGCTGTCAGGAAATCTCTTACCAAGAGGCCCGGGCTCCGTGGGCTCCGTCTCTGCATTTCCTGGCTCTGGTGTTGGGAGGGGCAGGCAGAGGCCACTGAGAAAGGCCAACTCCGGCCAGTGTTCAGTCCCCTCTCCCAGCCCCAGCACAGACCCTGCCACCCCCGGGGCTGACCGGAGCGTGCGGCCTACCGAAGGTGGGGGCCGGGATGACCTCCTGTTGGACTTGCTGCTGAGACTGGAACTGGAACTGCTCCTCGGAGGGCCGAGGAGTGGCCTCTGCACAGGACGTGGTGAGGGGTCTGCTTGCCCTGCCCGGCCCGCCACCCACCTGCCCGGGTGTCTGCCCACCCTACGCGGCCCCCGCCCTTTACCTTGGTAATCATAGTAGTCCGGGGTGTCTGAAAACAAAGGCGAATGTGGAGCTGGGGGGCGCAGGCAGGCTGGTTCCCAGCTCCAGGGGCAGAGGAGGTCACAACTGAGCCAGGAGCGCCCCCTCCACCGCACCCTGATTCCCATCACCTAACCCCACCGGGTCCCCAGCTGAGCCTTTGCACATCTGGGGAGCCAGGCCTTGACGATGTGGCAGGGCTGGGAGGGGCTGGTGGGGGGACAAGGCCTTACCGATCTGGTCACTGTAATGGGGGTACTGGACGTGGTCCGGGAACGGCGGCAGTGGATCCAGGTCATATTGCCCCTGAGCCAGCAGGCCTGCTGTGGGGAGACGAAGCAATAGGGGGTGTCCCATGGGGACAGCAGGGGCGGCAGCCACTCCCGGAGAGGCAGGCCTACAAAACCCTAAGATCCTACATCTAGACTCGTAGACCCTCAGGAGGCAAACACATCTCTCAACCATTACGGCCCTCAGGTAAACTCCTGGTCCTGTGTCCCCTCATTGACCTCGCCCTGCCCACTCGCCCACCCCTCCCCCCATGCTGGCATCCTGGCCATTCCTGGAACTCGGCACTCTCTTGTCTGTCCCAGGGCCTTGGCACCTGACTCTCCCTCGGCCTGTAATCCTGGTCACCTTCTTCAGGTCTCAAGATTTCAGCCCTGCTGGGAGGCTCTCACTGGCCCACCTCCTGCTGTTCTCATCCTCCCGGTATTTCCACTGCAGCGCTCTGCCCACCCCATGTTATCAACAGAGCCCTCCCTCGCCTAGACTGGCGGCACCACGAGGGCGGGGACTTGTCTGCCTGGTTCATCGCAGTATCTATCCCCAGGGCCCTGCCAAGGGCAACAGTGGAGAGTTGTAACAGTGGAAAATCATGACCCACCCCACCATGCTTTTGACATCGTTTCTGTAAGTGCTGACTCTGAGGAGTATGCGGCTTGTAGATGAACAGCATGTTTGTCGAAGAATCCTAGGAACTAACTTGGAAAGGTACAGATCCTGACCCTCAGGCATCCCGGCTCCAGGAGATGTGCTGACTTGCAACCACGGAGCCAGGATGACGTGAAGGCAGGATGACGTGGATCCAGGCTGACCAAACCAGGATGCTGCACACTGGACCGTCACCGGCCGTATCAGAATGGACTGTGCTCGTCTGCACGTAGAGAGCTTTGCAACCCCCTCCTTGATCCCTGTCTGTTCCCCTCGCCCTGCTTATAAAAACCTCTGCCTCCACTGAGACGTGGAGCTGCGCTTTGAGACACGATCCCCCTTCTTCCAGATGCCCAGCACCTGCTAATAAACCACTTTCCTTGACATCAGCACCTGCCTCTCGAGTACTGGCTTTCCCAGCAGCGGGCAGCCAGCCCTGCGTCCGGTTGCACTAGTGCCTGGCAGAGTAGAAGCTCAACAGGTCGCTGTTCAAAGATGTAGGTTGGACCTGGCAGGGCCTTTTGATCCCCACTGATAACTTCTCACTTGACCACCAGTGACCCCTCTAAGGTCCAGACTGTATAGGGTGGTGGAGCCCCAAATCGGCCTAGACTCAGTGGCCCTTGGCACCCTCAACTCCCTACACATCAGCTCCTGGCGGGGGGGGGTGACTGAGTGAGCGGAAAAGCATGGCCTTCTGCGCCTGGGTGTGTGCCCACTCTCCAGAACTCGGCCTGTCTGCTGCCGTGGATGGTGGGGTGAGAGCCCAGGAAACGCCTCAGACCCTGGGAGAGGCTGGCTAGTCCAGTCTGTGGTCCAGGAGGCAGGAAGCAGGAGGCCCTGGGACATGGAAACCTGAGTTCTGGCCATCCGGTGCAACAAAGACCCACTGCCATCTCCCTCCCCCAAACCCTCACTCTCACCCACATAAGGGGACCCCCGCGCCACCTCCATGAGCCACTCACCAGGCAGGAAAAGCAGGAAGAGGTAGGCAGCTCTCATGGCTACAGGGTGAAGCGGGCTGGGTTGATGTCAGACAGCTGGGAGAAGGGAGGGGGTCAGACCGCACCCCAGGCCCACTGAGCCAGGACGGCCGAGCCCACCTCCGCTCCCCAAGTCAGCCCGGAGAAGGAGTCACCCAGAATAGAAGCCACAAACACGGAGGGCCCAGAGCCTGGAGAGGGAACTGCTTTGAAGGGACATCTGCTGTCCCTGATGGTTCACCAAGGGCTCAAGCCCTGAGGGACAAGGCCTCCAACGTGGCTCCAGGGCTGATGCAGAGCAGGGGACAGTCAGGGGACATTTCTAACCCCCTCCCAGCCCTGATCTTGCTCTCCTCGTCCACCACCATGCCCAGCTCTGGTTCAGCACCTTCCCAGGTGCCCAGTATATCGAGCATGTAAATCCCTGACCCTGGAGCCCATCCTTGGGACCCCAGCCCTGTCCAGCTAACATCCCAGCCCACTCAGTGGCCTCTGCCAAACCCACCACCTGCTCCCAATTAGCCCCTAGGCCTTGAGCATCTTGCTCGGCATGAAACCACATGCGTGCATAGGCCCCAGGGCCCCCAAAGGCGGCCAGGCCTGGGCAGGGCTCCCACCCCCAGAAGATTCCTCTCCTGCCAGGCCTCCCAAGACCTGGCTGTGCATCAGACTCACGAGACTGTGGTCTGTTTGTCTGCAGCAGCAGGAAACACTTAGGGTGGAGTCTGAGGAGGGCTTCTCTGGCTCCTAGAAAGGCAGTGCTGGAGGGAACCATGATGTCACCCAGCCTAGGGGTGCTGAACCCCCCGACATTGTATGAAAAGTGTTGTATATGTAGTTTTCGGGGGACAGAGCAGTGATCCACAGCTCTCACCAGGCTCTGGAAGTTTAAGAACTCCTGGCTGAGTCCAGCGTCTGGCTTCTGGCCCCACAGTGGACTTGGCAGAGTCTCTAGGTCCCCAGGTCCAGGTCCAGCTCAGCGGAGGGCAGCCGCAAACAGCCTTCTGCTGGGAGGCCTGGGAAGGGGCCCACAGGCTCACTTACCCAGGAGCGCCCCCTCCCTGCCACAACACAGGGAGCTCTTCCCCACAGCTAACTAGAAACCTAACTTTGACACATTTCCCTTGGGGGGAGTCTAGCGAGAAGGGAAGAAAAGAGGCAGAAGCGGGCATCTTGCCCTCTTTTCCCCCAGTCCCGAGACTTCTGTGACCCCTGCCCATGTTCTACATTCAACATCTCCCTCCCTGAACCCTCCATGTGGCTGCGTGAGGCGGGTGAGGACACTGAGGTGGGACAGGGTGGGTGCGGGAGATGAGACTCAGGACTCAAGCTGCCCCTCAGGCTAGGGACATCTGGCTCCCCACAGCCCCATTCTGAGCCCCCTTGGCCTCCCTCTGTTAAGGGGGGCTGAAAGACCTGGACCTCCTTCCTTGCAGCTCCCTACAGGGCCACACTCCCTGGTCCTCATCCCCCAGGGCTGATAGCACCAGGCTCGCTGGGGCTGTCGGCACCAGGAGGCGGCCCTGAGTCAGGGCCTAAGGGGTTTGTGAGTGAGGCGACCTCTGACCTCAAAGCCCCTCCTTGGCCTCTCAGCCCCCTGCACAGAGTCCAGTCATTTCCTCCCCAGAAGGTCTGACACCCAGGCCCAGGCTTCTCGGGCAAAAGGGCCCCTAGGTCAAGCGGAGTGCTTATAAAGAGGAGAGTCCCGTGGGAGTAATTAATCGACCGAGGGAACAGCTCCAAGCACTTCTAGACCATGGATTTCAGGGGCGTGGGGGAGACCTAGGACCTGCCGCAGCCGCAGCTCCGCTCCCCTCTGCATTCCTCGTGGGAGGGGGAAAAGCCCGGCCTGCCCAGAGCCTCCTGCCCACGCTCCCTCGGAGGGAGGCGCTGCGGAGGCCGGGCTGGGGTCGGACGGGAGGAAACCAGATGTTGCGGCCCGCACAGCTGGGAACAATCAGCGGCGGCCGGCGCGCTCTGCCGGTCTCTGATCTCCCTTTGTCTCTCCGCGTCTCGGGGCTCCCGCTGCACACCCCCACCCCAGCCGCCACATTCCAACCTCCCAGGGAGAACAAAAGCCGCCCCCAGCCCCGACGCCCCCATTTCTGGCTCCCCCCAAACTCGGGCTCCTCTCCCTTCCCAGCCCGCGTCCTCCCTTCAAAGCGATTCCAAACTTTCTAAGTGGCCTCTTAGCATCTGCTCAGACGGCCGGGGTTCAGGGACACTGGCAGCCGCCCCCAGTAGCGGGGACACGCAGAGCCCCGCACCGCCCCCCTGCCCGCGGCCCGGGTCCCGCGAGGGCTGCCCGCGGAGTCCCGCAGCCAGGCTCTCGCCTACCTGGCCGGGTCACTCCGCTGCGAGTCCGCCCGCCCCGCCGGAGCCGCCCCTTTGCCCGCTGCGAGCCCCGCTCCGGGCCCCCGACGGGCCGGCGCCCGCCCTCCAGCCCTGGATCCGCTGGGTCCTAACGCGAGAGCCTCCGCTCGGCCGCCGCGCCCTCGGGTCCCCACGGGCTTCTGGGGGCTCCCGCGGAGCCATCGTCAAGTCTGCCCTACACTCCTACTGTGCAGAACGTCTCCTTCTCCTCTCCGCATCGCTTCTGGCCCGCAGTCAGTGGTGAGGTGGGTGAGACGGACGAGTTACCCCATTTTACAGGGGAGGAAACCAAGACTCATAAAGGAGTTCTCCCAGGGCCACTCAGCTGGAAGTAAGCCTTGTGCTCCCCTCTGGTTTCTCCCAGCTTCGAGGACACCCCCTCTGGCCCGATTTTCCTCCTGCCTCTCTGGCTGCATCTTCTGGGTCTTCTTAGTCATCTCTTGCTTTCCACTGGCTTCCATAACCAACATTTCTTTCAGGCCTCAGGCTTCAGCCTATAAGGCCTGGCCCCACCAATGTCCCCAAGGCATACGTATTCATCCAGGATCCAAGTGCAAATTCAGGACCCCGTGACCCTCTCCCAGGCCTGGCCCCAGAAGGTGTTCCCATTCAATGGCCTCATGGTCCTTCCCAGACTCAGGCTTCTGCCATCAGCCCCTGCATCCAATCCAGCACCCAGTCCCTCATTCTCTCTCCAAAGTATCTTTTGAGTCTGTCCACTGCCACCATGGTGGTAAGCCACCACCATCTCTTTAAATTTTTAAAAAACATTTATTGACTTAAAGAGAAAGAGAGAGAGAGAGAGAGAGAGA